>JAJLRB010002601.1:0-14122 GCA_020976825.1 Odocoileus hemionus | reverse complement strand
GGGCCTGGTGCACTGGGAAGACCCAGAGGGATCGGGTGAGAGGAGGTGGGAGGGGGGGGACTGGGATAGGAGGCATTACATGTAAATCCATGGCTAATTCCAATTTCAATTTATGACAAAAAACTACTTGTAATAATGTAAAGTAATTAGCCTCCCAACCTACTATAAATAAATGAAAAAAAAAGAAAGCAGTTTGGCTAAACTTCTAAAGGCTTTAAGAATATAAATGCAGATACAATGTTCCGCACCGTGATTTGTGTTATAATTTTGCTATAATTCCATATTAGTAAAAGCGTGGTAACTGAGACCTCTTGTGTGGTTTCATCTTCTATGCATACAAAATATTGGAATCCACTATAATGAATACCTGAAATTAATATATTATATATCAATTCTAAATTCAATAAATATTTTTTAAAAATCATTAAGCCATTTTTAAGGGAATAATAAAGGTTAATAAAAATAATAGCAATAAAATGTAGACTGGCTCTAAAATATTTTTTAACAAAAAATAGAGCACTAGTCACATTGTAAATCAATAGGAAGCTGAATGTCTATGGGATCTATTATTCATATTGCAAAACAACATTATCCAGCATCAACTCTTCATTAGTCATGGTTGAACAATTTTCAATGATTACTAAATATCATCAAGAAGTTTTAAAAAAGCTCATGCATTATATATATAATAGGGTTCAGAATCAACTGAGAAGTCACCTCAAGGATGAACCCATATTCCTTGAGCACTGTACTGAATAAAAACTATTTATCCTATTATAAGAAAGGAAGGCCATAATGCTTGATAACACATTTTGAGTTAGGGACAGAAGATGTTGTAAGCTTTATTGATATGGACGTGACGTCAATAATTCATGCATGCTAATAATATTTGTATGTACAAAACCACTTCATGTTATTCCAAAGAGATAATCAAACTTTTTAACACTCATTTGAGTTCAATACAAGCATTGGTAACAGGAGATAAAGCAAACTGTGCTATTTAATTTTTTCTTTATAAATAGTGAAACTGAGTTCAATAGTACTGAAAGTGTCGTGATGCGTGTGTATATGGCAGACCTAACTCTAAATACTTGTCTGCAGACTCTAATTTCTTTCATATTTAAGTTGCCAACAGGTTATGTATAAATATAAAGTAACATTTAACTGACATAGCATTACCAGTTTGTGCCCAGAAATCTACATTTTCTTTGTAGATGTCTATATCAGTTCATCGATGATTTGTCTTTCATCCATAATTAACAGATGAGAAGATGAAGACTTAGGTGAAATTAAATTTATCTTCTTAATCAAGGGGTCACACAATTAAGTGAGTTGCAGAACCAAAATTTGCTACGATGGTACTCTGATGCAAGCATTACGTTTGTACGCTTGTCCAGGTTTGGTCTTAGCACTACTTATTATTACTATAATTTCATTCCACTCACAGGAAGGAATTTAATTAGACACAATTAATAAAACTAGTTTCCTTTTTCATTACACTAGCTTTGAGTAAAAGGATATATATCTTCCATTAAATATTCATACAAAGCTATTGCAGTTACTTTTCAGTTTTCCCTTTAAATATCACTCCTCCTAAATAGTCAAGTTACAGTGTCATCTTCTTAATCTATTTTCAGTGTGTTCAGCTAACAGTCTATGTTTTCCTTGCTTATGCTTTTTATTTTAAAAACAATAAAAAAAATAAACTATTTTGATGCCCTATACCTAATCACATACTCATATTATTCTCAAAATGAGAAAAATAACAGAGCACAAAGGAAACGAACAAAAAAGTTAGCCCAAATTTTTGCCGACCAAGAGGATAAGATTAAAATTGGTAATGGTCGTCAATCCAGGTTCGATGCATGAACAGGGTGCTCGGGACTGGCACACTGGAATGACCGCAGAGGGATGGATGGGATGGGGAGGGAGGTGGATGCTCGGGTTCAGGATGAGGGAACCACATGTACAACACATGGTGGATTCAAGAGAATGTATGGCAAAGAAACAATACAATGTTGTGAAAAGATATTTACAACTACTTAAACTTCACTATAAATAATAAAATTTAGTTATGTGCAAGTAAATAGTAAAGATTATGTTAAGTGGCTTCGCAAGTATGTCATGGAACAACAACTTTTTTGTGAGTCGAGATTTACTTTAGTTATTAACACATCACTGTCATATCTGGACTCTTTGCAAACCCATGGGGCTCTGTTGCCCACAAGGCTAACATCTGTCATTGGAATTTTCTGGGCTAGAATGCTGGCATGGGTTGCCATTTCCTCCTCAAGGGGATCCTCCTGACCCAGCAGTATGAACCATGGCGCTTGCGTTATCCTGCTTTGGCAGGTTGATTTCCCTACTCATTGATCCTCCTGGGAAAACTCTATTCGCCTCTCTATACCAGGTAAAAACAAGATGCAAAAAAATATATAAACTTAACATAGTTCATTAACATATGTTTCAATAGTTTAATTTGATAAAAGGCAAATCAGGATACAAACCCAGGACTTTATATCTGTCCAGGTGTTTCTGACTGGAATTTGACTGCTGCATAACTGTTTTGACCTCAATTGTTTTCACAACAACATCTTCACTACTTGGGGTCTTCAACATGAATTGCAATAATTGGTTATATCTGTCTTATGTATGCAATATAATTTTTTTAAAAATCCCCATAACTTAAAAATAGTGTGATTGTTTCCATTATTTTTCTGCCTGAAATATTTGTGTGCTGCTTCACCAAAGCCAATATTTTACATTTAGGCGTGCTGCCCATGTCAGGTCCAGATATAACTATGTTTGGTATCCATTTTTACTCCTTTCTGAGAGAAATCTTGTATGTCTAGGTTTTTGTTATGTAGTTATTCTTACCCTTAGGAGTCTTACAAAAGTTGATTCCAAGTGCTTACTTTCAAGACCATTGATTCACTAGCAGAGTTGCACTGACCTTTTATGTTTGCCTTTGCCCTTCACTGCTAAAAATTTAACATTGAAATAGGTTCTTAGTTTTACGAAACAGGAATGAGGACTAGCTAACTTAAGGATAAAAGATATGTGTTTGAAAGGATAAAGGTAGCTTACATGAACTGGTGGAAAGATGGGAGAAAGGAGCCTCAAAATAATCAGGGATGTCAAGGGGAAGTTAAGCAGTCAAAATAATTGGCATGAGGAGTAGCTTACTAGGTTACCACACCACCACCACCACCACCAAATGGTATTGCTTTAGCAAACACTTGGTTGTCAATACTTCTTCCTGGGATAATTTATAAACCACTTCTGCTTCTTTGTGATACTCTCTTAATCTTAAGTCTCAGTTAGGTGGGTACATCTAAATGCACCTGGTCATATTCCCAGATGCTACTTGGCTGCCAAATATAAGGGAAGGATCTCTCTGCTATAGTTTCTATAGCTGTTAAAGCCATTTAATCAGTAGGATGTATAAGAATTTTCCCCAAATAGATAGATGATTTGAATGCTGGACTGATCATTTGACTAGTATCCATTCCAGAGGCATTTAAGGGATTCACTATCTCAGGTGGAGCAGTTATGAAATGGGTTCCTCTGGTTTTTGTTTGGTTTTTTTTTTTTTTTTTTGCTCACTCTTGTATCCTTTGTTCTATACATTGCAAAAATCTGGCAAGTTTGTGGCTTAAGAGTGCACACTTCTCTGAGTTCCTGAGTTGATATGGGGTCCCCCTGTTATTTTTTCATGCTATTTTACAAGTCGTCATAGCATTGGGAATGTTTTTAAAAATGTTTACATTAAACAAATTAATGCATTTAAAACACAATACATTCTATGCAGTAGCAATATTTGTAGAGACAAAATGAGAAAACTACATTTGAGGAGGCCTTGTGTGAATGATGAGGCCTTGACAAAAATTGTCCTTTGACATAAACCCTCTTCTTATAAAAACCCTCACCCTTTCCTCCATGCATTCCCGACCATGGGCTCTTTTCATTTGATAATTTAAGTCAGTTGTGGGAGAAATGATCAAAGAAAAAAAGACTGAATGCCTCTACTTAAGCTACCAATCTTTCACAGAATGCTCTGGACATGTAGAGATTTTATAGGATCCTGGTATATCTCTTAACATAGGGATTATAAAGGCTAATGTTGAGTGTATGTAAGCCAATGCATAGATTTCTATTAAATATGTATTTTTCTATTTGCCCCTTGTGTCACAGTAAACCTTAAAAAAACGTGTAGTACTTCACATTATTATTTTTAAAACAAAATGCACTTTTAAGTGTATCAATTATTATTATTAATTATTATTTCTTTGGTGGCTGTTAATGACTTGTGAAGAATTGGTACAGGCTTTATTTTCCTGAGCCTTCACATTACTAAGTGAGATGGTTTCATTTTATATT
Source organism: Odocoileus hemionus (assembly GCA_020976825.1). Taxonomy (NCBI): domain Eukaryota; kingdom Metazoa; phylum Chordata; class Mammalia; order Artiodactyla; family Cervidae; genus Odocoileus; species Odocoileus hemionus. The sequence goes on along the minus strand of JAJLRB010002601.1, from coordinate 9,742 downwards.
ACTAATAAGTTGGCAAAAATATTGGTTAATTAACACTGGCTAATTGAATCATTATAGAAACAAACACTTGCATGCACCTCGAGAAGAATTAAATAAATGAGGGAAAACCAGACTGGGCATGTGTGCTGTAAATTCTTCCTAATAACTAGTGATGGGTGCAGTGATGCCTCTCCCTGTCTACCTGATTCATCTTGAATCTTTCAAACCAAGATTAATTTTTTCTAATATGTTTGTCATATTAATACTAAACTTTCCATTAACACAACACAATAATTGCAGGCAAGATTAAATACATTTTAACATTGCAAGTTTCTTTTCAAACCATCTTTTCATTTTCATGAAAATGTAGACATCTGATCCCTGGTGGGCATATATTTTTATTAGTAACATCACATCACTTGATCCAGTCATAGAAATAAATTGTAATGAACCTCTAGTAATTTGCTTATTATAATTCTTTAAGTATATTTTATGTGATACAGATCATTAAAAAATGCAAAGCCAAGATAGCATACTTCCAATTGGTGGGGGGTTTTTTTTCCCCCCTGTTTTTTGCTGGAATTATTGTGGATAACATCAGTTTCACTGCTAAATATATTACCTTCTCATATCAAATAAAAAACGTTATAGTGAGCATCCCACTGAGTTTTTTTTTATTATTTAAATTATGTTTAGTTAAAAGATAATTGCTTTACATAATTATGTTGGTTTCTGCCAAACATCAACATGAATCAGCCATAGGTATTTGAGGGACCATCACAGACTATAAGTAACTCTTGGCACTATATACATTCATCCTTCAACCAATACTGCAGTTCTCATTCACTGAACCAACCATTGTATCCTTAGTTTTCCCACTTGAGAGTCCTTCTTCTCAGTCACCATGATGTACCTAAGCATGTGAAAAGTGAAAGTGTTAGTTGCTCACTCCTGTCAGACTCTTTAGAGACCTCATGAACCCTCCAGGCTCCTCTGTTCATGGAATTTCTAGGCAAGAATAATGGAGTGGGTAGCCATTCCATTTTCCAGGGATATTTCCAACCCAGGATTGAACCTGGGTGCTCTTGCATTGCAGACAAATTCTTTACCATCTTGTTGCCACCAGGGAAACCCACTAAGCTGGTATTCATCTGATATTATATCAAAATTTATCCGTACTTTTGCCATAGAAGATAACATCTTGACCCATGTACTCTATAAGTCCTTCTTATCCATTTCCATCTACCAAAGCATACACATTCACAATGTTTTTACCTATTGTACATTTACTGGTGGGTGTATTATTGGAAGGCAGAAGTCTAAAAAGGAAAGAAATTACCTTTTGAGATTAGCAGAAATCCAAATCCCATGCAATTAATAGCTAAATTATGGGAAGTAGTGGATTTTCATAGATTTAGGCAAACTGGTCTACCTGTTGCCCAGTGCCTGAAAAGTGAAAACATTTTAGATATAACTACAGTGAAAGAGGAGAGTGAGAAAGTTGGCTTTAAGCTCAACATTCAGAAAACTAAGATCATGGCATCTGGTCCCATCACTTCATGGCAAATAGATGGGGAAACAGTGGAAAACATATGGCTGACTTTTATAAAGTTTTTTCTGGGGCTCCAAAATTGCTGCAGATGGTGATATGCAGCCATAAAATTAAAAGACGCTTACTCCTTGGAAGAAAAGTTATGACCACCTGGACAGCATATTAAAAAGCAGAGACATTACTTTGCCAACAAAGGTCCGTCAGGTCAAGGCTATGGTTTTTCTAGTGGTCATATATGGATGTGAGAGTTGGACTATACAGAAAGCTGAGCACAGAAGAATTGATGCTTTTGAACTGTGGTGTTGTAGAAGACTCTTGAGAGTTCCTTAGACTGCAAGAAGATCCAACCAGTCCATTCTAAAGGAGATCAGTCCTGGGTGTTCTCATTGGAAGGACTGATGTTGAAGCTGAAACTCCAATACTTTGGCCACCTGATGTGAAGAGCTGACTCATTTGAAAAGACACTGATGCTGGGGAAAGATTGAGGGCAGGAGGAGAAGGGGATGGACAGAGGATGAGATGGCTGGATGGCATCACCAGACTCAATGGATATGGTTTGGGTGAACTCCGGGAGTTGGGTGATGGACAGGGAGGCCTAGCGTGCTGCGGTTCATTGAGTCACAAAAAGTCGGACAAGATCTGAGAGACTGAACTGAACTGAACTGAAACAGGAAAGAAGATTTTTCTGTTAATAAAGTGATCTGATCAAGTTGTAAGAGGGAACACTGAAAGCAAAAGAACTGAATAATATTTTTCCAACATGAGTGAATGAAGGAGGAAATGGGAAATAGCATTTAGAGGTGGGGAAGCTTCCCTGATAACTCAGCTGTAAAGAATCAGCTCACAATGTAGGATACCCAGTTCTTGGCAAAGAACCCCTGGAGAAGGCATGGCAACCCACTCCAGTACATCTTTACCTGTAGAGTCCCCCATGGACAGAGGAGACTGGCAGACTGCAGTCGCAAAAAGTCGGACACAGATGAATGACTAAGCACATCCATGGCAAGAAAGAGTAATAATGAGGTTTCTGGAGCTATGTTTCTAGAATCATTGATGAGAGTGAATTTAGCACTGTGATACTATAATTTGGAATTGGTGGTAATAAATAATAAGTGTGGGCTTCCCAGGTGGCTCTAGTGGTAAAGAACCCACATGCCAATGCAGGAGACATAAGAGAAGTGGATTTGATCCCTGGGTTTGGAAAAATTCCTTTGAGAAGGGAATGGCTACCCACTCCAGTATTCTTGCCCTGGAGACTTCCATGGACAAAGGAGCCTGGCTGGCTACAACCAAGGGTCATAAAGAGTTTTGTTTTTTTTTTTTTTTTGACACAACAGTGAAGCGCGATGACGTTAGCAAAACACACAAACAAATAAATGGCCAAGCTAGAATATAGAAAATATGAAGTGATCATTGGTTCATTTCAAGCACAGTTGCACGTTTTCCTGCTATGATTGTATTTTTCCGTCAGTTTGGTCATTAGATCTTGATTCATTTTCTTCCTGTTTCATTGTTTTAGCACCTCATGTATGTTGCTTTTCAATAGACACAGTTACGTAGTTTCTCACCTTAATATAGCAAACTGTCCTTTGTGAAAATCAAAACCATTTGCATTGGTAGGGTAAGATTTGGAGCACAGAATCATATCCTAGTAAGCATTTCTCCATCTCATATAATATGCAATTAGAGCGCGAATTCACTGTGAGCATCCGCGCGAGATAGAGAGTTGCGCGAAGTGAGTAAATTCACTTTTAGAATTTTGGTAATATTCCTTCATTATATTCTTTAGTCAAATATTTTACTTCTTTGGAAAATCTGTGTGTCTGACCTAGATACATAGTGGTAATATTAAGTCTAATGTTGTTGGATACCAGTAATGATTTACTTCCTGTCAACTTCAAAATTAGTATATGCAAAGCCAGATAGTTTGTCTTGCCACAAAAGTACTTCTTGCAATTGCTTACAACCATATATGGTGATCAACCAGCCTGGATACACTATGTCCTATGCACTTTACTCACACTTACACAAACATATCATAGTTTCAAGCTCTGTTGATTCTTAGTGCATGATACCACATTTGTACATTTACCTCTTTCCATTTGTACTTTTTGAAGTTTTTCAATTTTTTTGTTCCTGCTTGCATTGTTCTCTGCTTCCAATCAGTTATTCACAAAACTATCAGTAAAGACATTCCTAAACAGTGATCTGACCAAAAATACAATCCCTAAAAGCCTTCTAGATGCTAATATTTTTTACAGCTTCTAACATGGCCTCCAAGCACCTTCATATCCTTGGCTCCTGCCTGCTGCCACCACACCAATGTGTAGAGTCCATTTTGCCAGGTTTAATTCCCTGTTGGCCACTTAACAACCTTCTAGAGTCTGAAACAGACTCTATCGTTGAAGTAATATCTGCATCATTATGCAAAACACAATCATATGTAACATTCTCTCCTATTACTCACCTCAGCCAGAAATTCAAGAAAGGACTAGCAGTTGTTCTCTTTATGGCTAGGCCAATGGTATGAATCACACTCTAATTATACCCTTATTTGGGCTTATTAATCTACCCTTTTCACAGTTAAGAGTATAAACTCTACCGATACTCTACTGGAAGTTTTACAAAAAAAATCTAAAGCCTCCTTTGAATTACTCATGCCATTACATTCCAAAAGGACATCATACTACTTTCTCTTTGTGTCTTCTGTGTACATGGCAAAAGTAGGTAAAAATTTGGAAGCTTTTAATTCATAACCAAACATAGAGATTTTCTTTATACTTTTAGAAAACTGCTCATAAAAATGATTATTCCTACAACCAGTGCCAGTTTGAAAGGACGCTATTCTACTTAACACAAAGCATCAGTGTTTTCAATAAGATGTTACGAATAGCTATGTGGAAAGAGAATTAAAAACAACAGAAAATATCAAGTAAACATGAGTAAAACAGAGAGGTCTGTTCAATGAGACACAAGGAAAGAAAAGTGAGATTAGGTAGGAGAAAGACTACCAAACGTACAAAAGTGCTTAGTAAAAAATAGATTTGTAATTTTCCTAGGACTTCCCGGGTAGTATAACTATGCATTTGACTTTTTTCCAGAAGTATTTTCAGAAAACTATTGAGAATTATAGGATTTTTTTTCTTTACATAAGGAATTTTTATGGCTCTTCTGTTATAAAGTAACAATCACATATAAATACAAGGTAATTTTTTAAACAAAAAAAAATGAAGAAAGAAAAAAAAAAAAAAAAACATACATAGTGGATCATCAAACAGTAATCACTATTAACATTTGAAGATATTTTCTTCCAAGCTTATTTTGTGTGACATCATTTTTATTTTATTTACCATTTAGCTTTTAAAATTAAACTATTTTTTCATCTTAAAATCATACCCAAGGTGGAAGGTTGAAAGCCTTTCCTCTAAGGTCATGAAACAAGAAAAAGATGCTCACTTTCACTACTTTTATTCAAAGTAGTGTTGCAAAGTTCTAGCCACAGTAATTAGGCAAGAAAAAGAAATAAAAGACGATTTAAATTGTGAAGGAAGGGTGAAACTATCATTATTATGCAGATGACCTGATATTATATATAGAAAATGCTAAAAATCTGTCAAAAAATTTTAGAACTAATAAACAAAATCAGTAAAGTTGCAGATAAAAAAGATAATTATGCAAAATTTATTGTGCATCTATACACTAACAACTAAAGCTACAGAAGGAAAACATGAAGCAATCCAATTACAATTCTATAAAAAAGAATAAAATACCTATGAACAAACTTAACCGAGGAGGTGAAAGATCTACACATGGAAAACTATATAAGACGCTGAAAGAAATTGAAGACATAAATAAAATGGAAAAATAATCTCATGTTCAATGAATATAAATTTGTATTGTTTAAAAGTCCCTCACTACCCAAAACAATACTACAGACTCAATAAAATCACCTATCAAAACTTCAATGTCATTTTTTCTCAAGGCATAAGAATAACTCTAAAATTTGTATGGAACCACATCAAATAGCCAAAGCCAATCTTGAAAAATAATAACAAAGCCTGGAAGGATCACATGCCATGATTCAATATTTTATTATAAAACAAAAATTGTAGCTAAATCACAAAACAGATTTCTGTTGGATGAATAACAGACACACATATCAGTGGAAGAGAATAGAGAGTCCAAAAGCAAATCCTGCACATAATGATAGGAGAAGAAGGAGAAGTTGTAGTGATAGCAGAGGAGGATTCAGGAATATACAAAGGTAAGAGACATTCTCTTCAATAAATGGTGCTGGGAAAACTGAACAGCTGCAAAGTGTAAGAATGAAACTGGACCACTGTCTTTATACCATACACTAAAAGTAAATTTCCAAAATGGATTAAATACTTGAACATAAGACCTGAAACCCATAAACCATCTTTGATAGAAAACATAAATGATGAAACCCCTTATAACATCAATCTCTGTGATGATTTTTTGGATTTGACACCAAAAGCAAAATAAAAAAAAAAAATAGGACTATTATCAAATGAAAGTTGCCTCTCGCACAGAGAAAGGAAGCCAGCAACAAATAAAAGCTAACTATATTGAATGAATGAAAATGGTGTGCAAATCAAAAATGCAGATAAGGTGGTTTAATATCCTAAATAAATAAAAGAAATCTCATACAAACTCAATAGCAAAAAAAAAACCCAACAAAAAAAATTCTAATTAGAAAATGGGAAGAGAATCTCTAAATATTTTTTTTCCCAAAAAATAGACATACAAATGGTCAACCAGGCACATGAAAAGATGTTCCAAACATCATTAATTATCAGGGAACTGAAAATCAAAATCCCAATGGAGTATATCACTTCACCACCTATCAGAATTTATGATCATGCAAAATGTCTATAAGCTAATTGCACTATGTTGGCAAAGATGTGGAGCAAAGGGAACCCTTTGTACTCTGTTGTGAGATGATGTAAGTTGGTGCAGCACCAGTATGGAAAATAGTATGGAGAGGCTCCTTAAAAAAACAAAATAGATACTATAATATGTCCAGCAATTTCATTCAACTAGGTTATTTATCCAAAGAACGTTAAAAACACTAACTTGAAAAGAATATGGTGCACCTCATCATGGATCATGACAGAATTTTTTCACAATAGCCAAGATATAGAAGCAATATAGGTGAACATCAATAGGTTAATGGATGTATGTGTGAAAATATAAAAACAAAACAAGCCATACCCCACAGATACAGAGAACAGTATGTTAATTGCAGAAATGGAGGATGAGGGTGCAAGAAATGGGTGAAAGCCGGACAAAAGTGACAAACCTCCCATCATAGTATAAGTAAGATTCATTGGGATATTAATGTACAACATGCCCAATGTGTTACTAGTAAAACTGTAATTGCATCATTAGCCAAGATTAACTCTTTGTTAAGAAGAAAAAAAAATTTCTGTAGCTACACTAGTTATGGGGGGGGGGGGGGATGTTAACTAGACGTTTTAAAAGGTGAACCATTTCACAATATATACAATATTAAAAATTATCATGTTGCACGAATCTGAAACTAATATCACGTGTTATGTCAGTTATATATCAATACAAAGAAAATTTTAATAAATCAATTTTTTTAATATTTTGTTTTCACTATGTAAAATACAGAATTTTGCTCATGTAGAATAAAACAAAACTATAGATTAGTAAAAAGATGAAACAAGTATGTGGGGGCACTTTTAAGAGAATGCTCCTGCTACCTCTATTCAAGAAAATGGTAAGTCTGTGTTTTTTAGGAGAAATCTATGAAGTTACAATTGAAACATACATTTAAGAAAGTATTGGAAACATAAAAATCAGCGAGTGATCCACTACAATTGACATATTGACCTCTTAATATTGCCTTTATGAGAATTTTAAAAAGTTAGACAAGATAAATTGTTTCAGAAAGACCTTTATCCAAAATTATTCTCTTATGAAAAATATTTCAGGGAAGCCGCCTATAATGCAGCATTCAAACATTAAATTAAAGGTCAAGAATATGTTAATGAGAGGCATGTAAAGTTCAGATCCCTTCATCTCCGCTGACCAACTGTCTCTTCTAACTCTGCTTATTGTTCCTACCCTTGATTCTATAAATACCCTTTGCATCTCATTAATTCTCATTCCTCTATTGCTTTCCAACCCTATTCAGCAGCTAAACAGTTCTGGATATCATATCCAGGGTAACTCTCAGGAGGACTTATCAAATGATAACATAAAAGTATTATTTCCAAGTCTTATTCCCATTCTCCATCATTATACTACTGTCCCTATAGACTCTAACTGGAAGATGCACACACAAAATATATCTGCCACTGCTCCTCACTTCTACACCCAGGTATGGCTTCAGGATTATTCTTAACATTGAACTCAAGCAGTCTCTATTACTCAGTGGATTTTGTAATATGAAATGAAACTTTCATATCATCCCTGGAAACCAATTAATGAAACTGCTGAGAAAGTGTCTGTTAAGAAAACAGATACATTTCTTGTTACTGGTTATACCGTGAGATCACATATGGCTCCAGGCAGACTTTGAGACAGAGGTTGCTCTTGTCTAACTATAGCTTTCTGTCACTAGTGACTCCATTTTCCATTAGATCAGCTACCACTTCCATATTCCCCTCTTTCACTAACTTGCCTTTATATTATTCTACTAATTTACTCTTCATTCTGGGCTTCCCTGATGGTTCAGCAGTAAAGAATCCATCTGCAATTGCAGGAGACACAGAAGACACTAGTTTGACCCCTGGGTGGGAAAGACCCCTAGGGAAGGAAATGACAACCCACTCTAGTATTCTTGCATGGAAAAAATCTAGGTACAGAGGAGCTTGGTGGGCTACAATCTCATGGGGTCGCAAAGAGTTGGACATAACTGAACAACTAAGCATGAAGCACTCTTCATTACAATGTGAAACATATTCTTTTGATTCCTTGATCCAGAAAAAGGTAAATTGCTTTCCCTTTGTGACTGAATTTCCCTTAATTTCAGCTCAAAATTTCTAAAGTTAAGATATAGATTTTTCTTCCATAATAAAGCCAAAATAACAGTGGCTCAAAAATATAAAGGCTTTTCTCACACAATAATCAGGGTGAGTAGTCCAAAGCCAGTCTTGACTACATGGTATTCAGAGACCAGGTCATTCTGTCTTCCAAATCTGTCATTGACACGATTGAAGTGGCAGCTCGTATCTTACATGGCTGCTCCAGTTACTGCTCTCTTTATCAACATATTAACTAGTTGGATGGGTAGAGGAGAGTGGAGGGCATGCTCTTTTCTTTATGGCATAACACAGAAGTCTCAATTATCTATCACTTTTGTTCAACTCTTATCATCACAACTTAGATTATGATGTACCCGATTATGATAGATACTGAGAAATGTACTTTTCAGATGGTTTGCTTTATGCTCAGCTAAATATTGGACATTTTATTATTAAACAAACTAGGTGAGAATGTATACTGGAAACAACCAGCCCATTCTCACCAACTACTCTTTCCTAGTCTAGTCATATCTCTGAACTCTAGTCACAGAATTTCCCTGAAATGTTGTCTGCTCAGTTTGGGATATACAATATTGGCCAATGCATACAGTTTCCTCATTCTGTATCTCTGCTCTCTACTCAAGTTGGCTCCATTCACTTTGAAGAATTTAACACAGAACTTTATGCTTATTCTTCAGAAGTGATGTGATAATAGTGGAAAGGGCATGAAGTCAAATATCCTGGATGTAGAGCCTTGAGAAAGTTATTATATCTTTATAGCTTTTGTGTCAGCCTTGTCCCTGGTGGCTCAGATGGTAAGGAATCTGTCTGCAATGCAGGAGACCCAAGTTCGATCCCTGGGTTGGGAAGATCCCCTGGAGGAGGCCATGGCAACCCACTCCAGTATTCTTGCCTGGAGAATTCATGGACAGAGGAGCCTGGCCGGCTACAATCCAAGGGGTTGCAAAGAGTCGAACATTACTGAGTGACTAACACACTGGTCTGTTGAATTCTAGGGAGCAGAAAATGAGATTATGTGAAAGGCTTTGTAGGAAGGCAAAACACTATTAAAATGATTTTGACTACTCCATTTCTTATGTTATTTTACAACTGTCTTTCCACAGCATTGCCAGCCTATAGCTTCCTAACTTGGGAGTCCAGCTTGATCTCCTCAGTGATTTACTTCTATAGGGTC
>JAJLRB010002600.1:0-14123 GCA_020976825.1 Odocoileus hemionus | reverse complement strand
AAATACTAAGGCTTGGCTTAAAAGGCTGGCCAGCCCCATTATTTTTCTACTTTACTTCACCACTTCTTTACATTTCAGGGACTTCTGGTTTCACGCCAATGATTAGAGGCTTGCCTTCAAACAGTAGTTGAACATAATCCTTAATTTCCTCATAAATGCAGTTTTGACTTATAAATATGGGTCCGGTCAAAGAAAATGTTAAATGAGCAGCCAAACAAGGAAAAACTATTCCAATTGAACTCTATCCCCTATGCGCTCTTATTAAGGCTGTAATTCTGCCATTTAAAGGTATATTCTAGCCCTTCCAATATTCAGCAACAGACAAAACACTTATTATAAACATATAAATTAAATGATTAAACTTTACAAAAGGCTCAATTAAAACATTACAAAATATCTCAAAATTTTCTTGCTAGCCCTGCCCTGGCTGTTCCAAATGCTTCTCCTCTGCCAACAGTCGCAACACCAAAAGTCTCTTTGTTGGAACATAATGAAAAATTACATTAATTTTTAAGCTAGACTAGATAGTGCTTCTTCCCATACTCTAATCAATGTATCTAAAATTTATCTTAGTTTCAATGTTGTTTTTTTTTTTAGATAGTGTGGAAATTAATGGGCTCTATTTGGTTTCAGCATTTCAAACTGAAGGTTTGTTCAAAGTTTGGTATAATATTTATTTAATGTGAATGTGATTTCAATATAATTATTTGTTAATCTAGTGGAGACTTTTCTTGAGTCATGAACCTTTTATAATAATTTTCTTATGCCTTGGTTTGTGGTAACGGTACGATTGTCCAAAAAAAGGTAACTCTTCATATATATATATATATATATATATATATATATATATATATATATATATAAATATAAATATATATAAAAATATAAAAAATATAAATTTATAGGTGAGATGAAAAATTTTAGATAATCTCTATTAAAAAGAATTCTATTTTTGATAAAATGATATATTCTCTGTAATCTGGAGTGGTCTCTTGTGATCTGAGTGACCCAGGTTTTTGGAGTTGTGCTGAACTAAGTAGTAGAAATTTGTTGAATGGCTGGGTCATTTCCAAATGAATTAGGATTTTAAAGCATTAATTGCTGAACATTGGCTTACTCTTACAAGGGGATTTTCTTGCAGAAAAGCTAAAGAGATTTTGAGCTCTTAATGAATATAAGTATATATTTGGACTGGAATGGACGTATGTACAATATAATATGATTTGATAAATATGTTCAATGATCTATAAAATGCTAACATACAAGATATTTCTTGGTTGCTATAGATAAGTAAAGTAGAGTCCAGAGGAACACCAAGTTCAGCACACCAAATCAAGAAAAGCCCCGGTACCCCAAATCATCTCGAGATGAGAGCTGATTCCCTATTTTTGACTAAAGAGGAATGCAACTTTCCACAAGCACCTGAACAGGAGGCCTCTTTTAGCTATAGATATCTGAGAGGGACCCTGAGTTTCCTGCCTCAAGTGGAATGAACACCGAGATGCCGTGACTCGAAATATGGCCGGATTTCCCTCCAGTGACTTGAATGCACGCTAGTCTTTCATCTCCCAAGATGAAGAGATGGGTGAATCCCCTGTGGAGACATTAGAGAAAGCGCTAGTTCCCCGAATCATCTCGACAGGAGGCCTCACATCCCCTTGAAATTTCGAGAGGAACTTGGAGTTCAATGCGTCCAAAGGACAACAAGCCTGACTCCTCTTAAAAATTGATAGGAATCCGACAATCACTGTGGGAACTGAAAGGGACCCTGGTTCTCAAGTCTCACCTAAAGAGGCATCCAGATGGCCCTGCCAAGCCTCGATGAGAATCTCGAGGAGTCCCTCGCAACTAGACATGAGTCCTGACTTCGCTGAACAAACTCGAATTTTGAAGGGCCATCCAAGTTCTAACTCGAGAATACAGCCCTGCTTCCCCCGCCGCAACTCGAGAAAAACGGCGAGACTTCCCCCTCGCCGGCTGATGAGGTCCGATTCCCCTGCATTGGGTGCAGAGCAATTCCTTGTTCCCACATCAAACACGATAGGAGCCTGGACTTCCTGGATGGAACAAGAGATAATCCCAAAGAACACTGTCACAAGTCTAAAGGGGCCCTGAGGTCACCGCCGCAACACGAAAGAGAGATCCGTGTACCCATAATCCACTCAAGATGAGGCCCGATTGCCCTGCATTGGCTCCAGAGCCATCCCACATTACCCATCAAACACAAGAAGTGGCTTGACTTCCTTGAAACAACAACAGAGAATCCACGAGAACACCGTCCAAAGTCCAGAGGAACACCAACTTCAGCAGAGCAACTCTTTAAGACAAAACTGCTTAGTCCCCTTCCCCTTTCTTGAGATATGGATTGTCTCCTGACCTTGTGACTAACATTACTCCTTGTTCCCTTGGGAACCGTTGCAGTATGTTTGGTTTGCTGAACTCTATCATTCCTGAAAGAAGTTCTTGTAATGCAGCCTGTATATACTCATAGAAAAATCATTAAAGCACCTTTGTTTCATTAGAGCTTAGGTCCCCGGGTCTTTTTTTGTCTCTCTCTCTCTGTCTCTCGCTCTCTCTCTATCATCTTTCTTGCTGACTTTCTGGAGAGTGGAGAACCGTCTTGCTCACCTTTCTGCCGGGGCTAAGACCCACCCAAGAGGGTGCCTGGTACCTTGGTGAGTGATGCAAGCCCTGTGTCAAGGACAATATTGGTCCTTTGTGTAAACCAAGGGATATCAGCCTCCTTGTCTCTTTTACTTTCTGATCGCTAACTCCGTACCACAAGGTTCCGGTCCATTAAAGGACCCCAGTAAATGTGGCCAAAGAACAGGGACACTGGTATACGTGCTCTATCGGGAGGAGTGACTCATGGACATATTGAGGTCTGTAAATACTAAGGCTTGGCTTAAAAGGCTGGCCAGCCCCATTATTTTTCTACTTTACTTCACCACTTCTTTACATTTCAGGGACTTCTGGTTTCACGCCAATGATTAGAGGCTTGCCTTCAAACAGTAGTTGAACATAATCCTTAATTTCCTCATAAATGCAGTTTTGACTTATAAATATGGGTCCGGGTCAAAGAAAATGTTAAATGAGCAGCCAAACAAGGAAAAACTATTCCATTTGATCTCTATCCCCTATGCGCTCTTATTAAGGCTGTAATTCTGCCATTTAAAGGTATATTCTAGCCCTTCCAATATTCAGCAACAGACAAAACACTTATTATAAACATATAAATTAAATGATTAAACTTTACAAAAGTCTCAATTAAAACATTACAAAATATCTCAAAATTTTCTTGCTAGCCCTGCCCTGGCTGTTCCAAATGCTTCCTCTGCCAACAGTCGCAACACCAAAAGTCTCTTTGTTGGAACATAATGAAAAGTTACATTAATTTTTAAGCTAGACCAGATAGTGCTTCTTCCCATACTCTAATCAATGTATCTAAAATTATCTTAGTTTCAATGTATGTTTTTTTTTTTAGATAGTGTGGAGTTAATGGGCTCTATTTAGGTTTCAGCACTTCACGAACTGAAGGGTGTTCAAAATTTGGTATAATATTTATTTAATTGTGAATGTGATTTCAATATAATTATTTGTTAATCTAGTGGAGACTTTTCTTGAGTCATGAACCTTTTATAATAATTTTGTTATGCCTTGGTTTGTGGTACAGTACGATAGTCCAAAAAAAAGTAACTCTTTATATATATATATATATATATATATATATATATATATATATATATATAAATATATATAAATTATATTTATAGGTGAGATGATAACTTTTAGATAATCTCTATTAAAAAGAATTCTATTTTTGATAAAATGATATATTCTCTGTAATCTGGAGTGGTCTCTTGTGATCTGAGTGACCCAGCTTTTTGGAGTTTTGCTGAACTAAAAGTAGAGATTTGTTGAATGGCTGGGTCATTTCCAAATGAATTAGGATTTTAAAGCATTAATTGCTGAACATTGGCTTACTCTTACAAGGGGATTTTCTTGCAGAAGAGCTAAAGAGATTTTGAGCTCTTAATGAATATAAGTATATATTTGGACTGGAATGGACGTATGTACAATATATGATTTGTTAAATATGATCAAAGATCTATAAAATGCTAACATACAAGATATTTCTTGGTTGCTATAGATAAGTAAAGTAGAGTCCAGAGGAACACCAAGTTCAGCACACCAAATCAAGAAATGCCCCGGGTACCACAAATCATCTCGAGATGAGACCTGATTCCCTATTTTTGACTCAAGAGGAATGCAACTTTTCACAAGCACCTGAACAGGAGGCCTCTCTTAGCTATAGATATCTCAGAGGGACCCTGAGTTTCCTGCCTCAAGTGGAATGAACACCGAGATGCCGTGACACGATATATGGCCGGATTTCCCTCCAGTGACTTCAATACACGCTAGTATTTCATCTCCCAAGATGAAGAGATGGGTGATTCCCCTGTGGAGACTTTAGAGAAAGCGCTAGTTCCCCGAGTCATCTCGATAGGAGGGCTCACATCCCCTTGAAATTTCGAGAGGAACTTGGAGTTCAATGCGTCCAAAGGACAACAAGCCTGACTCCTCTTAAAAATTGATAGGAATCCGACAATCATTGTGGGAACTGAAAGGGACCCTGGTTCTGGTTCTCAAGTCGCACCTATAGAGGCATGCAGATTGCCCTGCCAAGCCTCGATGAGAATCTCGAGGAGTCCCTCGCAATTGAACATGAGTCCTGACTTCCCTGAACAAATTCGAATTTTGAAGGGCCATCCAAGTTCTAACTGGAGAATAGAGCCCTGCTTCCCGCCGCAACTCGAGAAAAACGGCGAGACTTCCCGCTCGCCAGCTGATGAGGTCCGATTGCCCTGCATTGGGTGCAGAGCAATACCTTGTTCCACATCAAACACGATAGGAGCCTGGACTTCCTGGATGGAACAAAAGATAATCCCAAAGAACACTGTCACAAGACTAAAGAGGCCCTGAGTTCACCGCCGCAATTCGAAAGAGATCCGTGTACCCATAATCCACCCAAGATGAGGCCCGATTGCCCTGCATTGGCTCCAGAGCCATCACACATTACCCATCAAACACAAGAAGTGGATTGACTTCCTTGAAACAGCAACAGAGAATCCACGAGAACACCGTCCAAAGTCCAGAGGAACACCAGCTTTAGCAGAGCAACTCTTTAAGACAAAACTGCTTAGTCCCCTTCCCCTTTCTTGAGATATGGATTGTCTCCTGACCTTGTGACTAACATTACTCCTTGTTCCCTTGGAAACCGTTGCAGTATGTTTGGTTTGCTGAACTCTATCATGCCTGAGAGAAGTTTCTTGTACTGCAGCCTGTATATACTTAGAGAAAAATCATTAAAGCACCTTTGTTTCATTAGAGCTTAGGTCCCCGTGTCTTTTTTTGTCTCTCTCTCTCTGTCTCTGGCTTTCTCTATCATTTTTTTCTTGCTGACTTTCTGGAGAGTGGAGAACCGTCTTGCTCACCTTTCTGCCGGGGCTTGTAAGACCCACCCAAGAGGGTGCCTGGTACCTTGGTGAGTGATGCAAGCCCTGTGTCAAGGACAATATTGGTCCTTTGTGTAAACCAAGGGATATCAGCCTCCTTGTCTCTTTTACTTTCTGATCGCTAACTCCATACCACAAGGTTCCGGTCCATTAAAGGACCCCAGTAAATGTGGCCAAAGAACAGGGACACTGGTATACGTGCTCTATCGGGAGGAGTGACTCATGGACATATTGAGGTCTGTAAATACTAAGGCTTGGCTTAAAAGGCTGGCCAGCCCCATTATTTTTCTACTTTACTTCACCACTTCTTTACATTTCAGGGACTTCTGGTTTCACGCCAATGATTAGAGGCTTGCCTTCAAACAGTAGTTGACCATAATCCTTAATTTCCTCATAAATGCAGTTTTGACTTATAAATATGGGTCCTGGTCAAAGAAAATGTTAAAAGAGCAGTCAAACAAGGAAAAACTATTCCAATTGAACTCTATCCCCTATGCGCTCTTATTAAGGCTGTAATTCTGCCATTTAAACGTATATTCTAGCCCTTCTAATATTCAGCAACAGACAAAACACTTATTATAAACATATAAATTAAATGATTAAACTTTACATAAGGCTCAATTAAAACATTAAAAAATATCTCAAAATTTTCTTGCTAGCCCTGCCCTGGCTGTTCCAAATGCTTCTCCTCTGCCAACAGTCGCAAGACCAAAATTCTCTTTGTTGTAACATAAAGAAAAGTTACATTAATTTTTAAGCTAGACTAGATAGTGCTCCTTCCCATACTCTAATCAATGTATCTAAAATTATCTTAGTTTCAATGCTTGTTGTTTTTTTTAAATAGTGTGGAAATAATGCGCTCTATTTGGTTACAGCATTTCACGAACTGAAGGTTTTTCAAAGTTTGGTATAATATTTATTTAATTGTGAATGTGATATCAATATAATTATTTGTTAATCTAGTGGAGACTTTTCTTGAGTCATGAAGCTTTTATAATAATTTTCTTATGCCTTGGTTTGTGGAACGGTACGATTGTCCAAAAAAAGGTAACTCTTCATATATATATATATATATATATATATATATATATATATATATATATATATATATATATATAAATATATAAAAAATTTATAGGTGGGATGAAAATTTTTAGATAAGCTCTATTAAAAAGAATTCTATTTTTGATAAAATGATATATACTCTGTAATCTGGAGTGGTCTCTTGTGATCTGAGTGACCCAGGTTTTTATAGTTGTCCTGAACTAAGTAGTAGAAATTTGTTGAATGGCTGGGTCATTTCCAAATGAATTAGGATTTTAAAGCATTAATTGCTGAACATTGGCTTACTCTTACAAGGGGATTTTCTTGCAGAAGAGCTAAAGAGATTTTGAGCTCTTAATGAATATAAGTATATATTTGGACTGGAATGGACGTATGTACAATATAATATGATTTGTTAAATATGATCAATGATCTATAAAATGCTAACATAAAAGATATTTCTTGATTGCTATAGATAAGTAAAGTAGAGTCCAGAGGAACACCAAGTTCAGCACACCAAATCAAGAAAAGCCCCGGGTGCCCCAAATCATCTCGAGATGAGAGCTGATTCCCTATTTTTGACTAAAGAGGAATGCAACTTTCCACAAGCACCTGAACAGGAGGCCTCTTTTAGCTATAGATATCTGAGAGGGACACTGAGTTTCCTGCCTCAAGTGGAATGAACACCGAGATGCTGTGACTCGAAATATGGCCGGATTTCCCTCCAGTGACTTGAATGCACGCTAGTCTTTCATCTCCCAAGATGAAGAGATGGGTGAATCCCCTGTGGAGACTTTAGAGAAAGCGCTAGTTCCCCGACCATCTCGACAGGAGGCCTCACATCCCCTTGAAATTTCGAGAGGAACTTGGAGTTCAATGCGTCCAAAGACAACAAGCCTGACTCCTCTTAAAAATTGATAGGATTCCGACAATCACTGTGGGAACTGAAAGGGACCCCGGTTCTGAAATCTCACCTAAAGAGGCTTCCAGATGGCCCTGCCAAGCCTCGATGAGAATCTCGAGGAGTCCCTCGCAACTAGACATGAGTCCTGACTTCGCTGAACAAACTCGAAATTTTGAAGGGCCATCCAAGTTCTAACTCGATAATACAGCCCTGCTTCCCGCCGCAACTCGAGAAAAACAGCGAGACTTCCCGCTCGCCGGCTGATGAGGTCCGATTCCACTGCATTGGGTGCAGAGCAATTCCTTGATCCACATCAAACACGATAGGAGCCTAGACTTCCGGGACGGAACAAGAGATAATCCCAAAGAACACTGTCACAAGTCTAAAGGGGCCCTGAGGTCACCAGCGCAACACGAAAGAGATCCGTGTACCCATAATCCACTCAAGATGAGGCCCGATTGCCCTGCATTGGTTCCAGAGCCATCACACATTACCCATCAAACACAAGAAGTGGCTTGACTTCCATGAAACAACAACAGAGAATCCACGAGAACACCGTTCAAAGTCCAGAGGAACACCAACTTCAGCAGAGCAACTCTTTAAGACAAAACTGCTTAGTCCCCTTCCCTTTCTTGAGATATGGATTGTCTCCTAACCTTGTGACTAACATTACTCCTTGTTCCCTTGGGAACCGTTGCAGTATGTTTGGTTTGCTGAACTCTATCATTCCTGAAAGAAGTTTGTTGTACTGCAGCCTGTATATACTCATAGAAAAATCATTAAAGCACCTTTGTTTCATTAGAGCTTAGGTCCCCGGGTCTTTTTTTGTCTCTCTCTCTCTGTCTCTCGCTCTCTCTATCTCTTTCTTGCTGACTTTCTGGAGAGTGGAGAACCGTCTTGCTCACCTTTCTGCCGGGTCTTGTAAGACCCACCCAAGAGGGTGCCTGGTACCTTGGTGAGTGATGCAAGCCCTGTGTCAAGGACAATATTGGTCCTTTGTGTAAACCAAGGGATATCAGCCTCCTTGTCTCTTTTACTTTCTGATCGCTAACTCCGTACCACAAGGTTCCGGTCCATTAAAGGACCCCAGTAAATGTGGCCAAAGAACAGGGACACTGGTATACGTGCTCTATCGGGAGGAGTGACTCATGGACATATTGAGGTCTGTAAATACTAAGGCTTGGCTTAAAAGGCTGGCCAGCCCCATTATTTTTCTACTTTACTTCACCACTTCTTTACATTTCAGGGACTTCTGGTTTCACGCCAATGATTAGAGGCTTGCCTTCAAACAGTAGTTGAACATAATCCTTAATTTCCTCATAAATGCAGTTTTGACTTATAAATATGGGTCCGCGTCAAAGAAAATGTTAAATGAGCAGCCAAACAAGGAAAAAATATTCCAATTGATCTCTATCCCCTATGTGCTCTTATTAAGGCTGTAATTCTGCCATTTAAAGGTATATTCTAGCCCTTCCAATATTCAGCAACAGACAAAACACTTATTATAAACATATAAATTAAATGATTAAACTTTACAAAAGGCTCAATTAAAACATTACAAAATATCTCAAAATTTTCTTGCTAGCCCTGCCCTGGCTGTTGCAAATGCTTCTCCTCTGCCAACAGTCGCAACACCAAAAGTCTCTTTGTTTCAACATAATGAAAACTTACATTAATTTTTAAGCTAGACTAGATAGTGCTTCTTCCCATACTCTAATCAATATATCTAAAATTATCTTAGTTTCAATGTATGTTTTTGTTTTTAGATAGTGTGGAGTTAATGGGCTCTATTTGGTTTCAGCATTTCAAGAAATGAAGGGTGTTCAAAGTTTGGTATAATATTTATTTAATTGTGAATGTGATTTCAATATAATTATTTGTTAATCTAGTGGAGACTTTTCTTGAGTCATGAACCTTTTATAATAATTTTGTTATGCCTTGGTTTGTGGTACAGTACGATAGTCCAAAAAATGTAACTCTTTATATATATATATATATATATATATATATATATATATATATATATATATATAATATATAAATTTATAGGTGAGATGATATCTTTTAGATAATCTCTATTAAAAAGAATTCTATTTTTGATAAAATGATATATTCTCTGTAATCTGGAGTGGTCTCTTGTGATCTGAGTGACCCAGCTTTTTTTGGTTCTGCTGAACTAAAAGTAGAGATTTGTTGAATGGCTGGGTCATTTCCAAATGAATTAGGATTTTAAAGCATTAATTGCTGAACATTGGCTTACTCTTACAAGGGGATTTTCTTGCAGAAGAGCTAAAGAGATTTTGAGCTCTTAATGAATATAAGTATATATTTGGACTGGAATGGACGTATGTACAATATATGATTTGTTAAATATGATCAAAGATCTATAAAATGCTAACATACAAGATATTTCTTGGTTGCTATAGATAAGTAAAGTAGAGTCCAGAGGAACACCAAGTTCAGCACACCAAATCAAGAAATGCCCCGGGTACCACAAATCATCTCGAGATGAGACCTGATTCCCTATTTTTGACTCAAGAGGAATGCAACTTTTCACAAGCACCTGAACAGGAGGCCTCTCTTAGCTATAGATATCTCAGAGGGACCCTGAGTTTCCTGCCTCAAGTGGAATGAACACCGAGATGCCGTGACACGATATATGGCCGGATTTCCCTCCAGTGACTTCAATACACGCTAGTATTTCATCTCCCAAGATGAAGAGATGGGTGATTCCCCTGTGGAGACTTTAGAGAAAGCGCTAGTTCCCCGAGTCATCTCGATAGGAGGGCTCACATCCCCTTGAAATTTCGAGAGGAACTTGGAGTTCAATGCGTCCAAAGGACAACAAGCCTGACTCCTCTTAAAAATTGATAGGAATCCGACAATCATTGTGGGAACTGAAAGGGACCCTGGTTCTCAAGTCGCACCTATAGAGGCATGCAGATTGCCCTGCCAAGCCTCGATGAGAATCTCGAGGAGTCCCTCGCAATTGAACATGAGTCCTGACTTCCCTGAACAAATTCGAATTTTGAAGGGCCATCCAAGTTCTAACTGGAGAATAGAGCCCTGCTTCCCGCCGCAACTCGAGAAAAACGGCGAGACTTCCCGCTCGCCAGCTGATGAGGTCCGATTGCCCTGCATTGGGTGCAGAGCAATACCTTGTTCCACATCAAACACGATAGGAGCCTGGACTTCCTGGATGGAACAAAAGATAATCCCAAAGAACACTGTCACAAGACTAAAGAGGCCCTGAGTTCACCGCCGCAATTCGAAAGAGATCCGTGTACCCATAATCCACCCAAGATGAGGCCCGATTGCCCTGCATTGGCTCCAGAGCCATCACACATTACCCATCAAACACAAGAAGTGGATTGACTTCCTTGAAACAGCAACAGAGAATCCACGAGAACACCGTCCAAAGTCCAGAGGAACACCAGCTTTAGCAGAGCAACTCTTTAAGACAAAACTGCTTAGTCCCCTTCCCCTTTCTTGAGATATTGATTGTCTCCTGACCTTGTGACTAACATTACTCCTTGTTCCCTTGGGAACCGTTGCAGTATGTTTGGTTTGCTGAACTCTATCATGCCTGAGAGAAGTTTCTTGTACTGCAGCCTGTATATACTTAGAGAAAAATCATTAAAGCACCTTTGTTTCATTAGAGCTTAGGTCCCCGTGTCTTTTTTTGTCTCTCTCTCTCTGTCTCTGGCTTTCTCTATCATTTTCTTGCTGACTTTCTGGAGAGTGGAGAACCGTCTTGCTCACCTTTCTGCCGGGGCTTGTAAGACCCACCCAAGAGGGTGCCTGGTACCTTGGTGAGTGATGCAAGCCCTGTGTCAAGGACAATATTGGTCCTTTGTGTAAACCAAGGGATATCAGCCTCCTTGTCTCTTTTACTTTCTGATCGCTAACTCCATACCACAAGGTTCCGGTCCATTAAAGGACCCCAGTAAATGTGGCCAAAGAACAGGGACACTGGTATACGTGCTCTATCGGGAGGAGTGACTCATGGACATATTGAGGTCTGTAAATACTAAGGCTTGGCTTAAAAGGCTGGCCAGCCCCATTATTTTTCTACTTTACTTCACCACTTCTTTACATTTCAGGGACTTCTGGTTTCACGCCAATGATTAGAGGCTTGCCTTCAAACAGTAGTTGACCATAATCCTTAATTTCCTCATAAATGCAGTTTTGACTTATAAATATGGGTCCTGGTCAAAGAAAATGTTAAAAGAGCAGTCAAACAAGGAAAAACTATTCCAATTGAACTCTATCCCCTATGCGCTCTTATTAAGGCTGTAATTCTGCCATTTAAACGTATATTCTAGCCCTTCTAATATTCAGCAACAAACAAAACACTTATTATAAACATATAAATTAAATGATTAAACTTTACATAAGGCTCAATTAAAACATTAAAAAATATCTCAAAATTTTCTTGCTAGCCCTGCCCTGGCTGTTCCAAATGCTTCTCCTCTGCCAACAGTCGCAAGACCAAAATTCTCTTTGTTGTAACATAAAGAAAAGTTACATTAATTTTTAAGCTAGACTAGATGGTGCTCCTTCCCATACTCTAATCAATGTATCTAAAATTATCTTAGTTTCAATGCTTGTTGTTTTTTTTAAATAGTGTGGAAATAATGCGCTCTATTTGGTTACAGCATTTCACGAACTGAAGGTTTTTCAAAGTTTGGTATAATATTTATTTAATTGTGAATGTGATATCAATATAATTATTTGTTAATCTAGTGGAGACTTTTCTTGAGTCATGAAGCTTTTATAATAATTTTTTTATGCCTTGGTTTGTGGAACGGTACGATTGTCCAAAAAAAGGTAACTCTTCATATATACATATATATATATATATATATATATATATATATATATATATATATATATATATATATATAAAAATAAAAATTTATAGGTGGGATGAAAATTTTTAGATAAGCTCTATTAAAAAGAATTCTATTTTTGATAAAATGATATATACTCTGTAATCTGGAGTGGTCTCTTGTGATCTGAGTGACCCAGGTTTTTATAGTTGTCCTGAACTAAGTAGTAGAAATTTGTTGAATGGCTGGGTCATTTCCAAATGAATTAGGATTTTAAAGCATTAATTGCTGAACATTGGCTTACTCTTACAAGGGGATTTTCTTGCAGAAGAGCTAAAGAGATTTTGAGCTCTTAATGAATATAAGTATATATTTGGACTGGAATGGACGTATGTACAATATATGATTTGTTAAATATGATCAAAGATCTATAAAATGCTAACATACAAGATATTTCTTGGTTGCTATAGATAAGTAAAGTAGAGTCCAGAGGAACACCACGTTCAGCACACCAAATCAAGAAAAGCCCCGGGTGCCCCAAATCATCTCGAGATGAGAGCTGATTCCCTATTTTTGACTAAAGAGGAATGCAACTTTCCACAAGCACCTGAACAGGAGGCCTCTTTTAGCTATAGATATCTGAGAGGGACACTGAGTTTCCTGCCTCAAGTGGAATGAACACCGAGATGCTGTGACTCGAAATATGGCCGGATTTCCCTCCAGTGACTTGAATGCACGCTAGTCTTTCATCTCCCAAGATGAAGAGATGGGTGAATCCCCTGTGGAGACTTTAGAGAAAGCGCTAGTTCCCCGACCATCTCGACAGGAGCCTCACATCCCCTTGAAATTTCGAGAGGAACTTGGAGTTCAATGCGTCCAAAGACAACAAGCCTGACTCCTCTTAAAAATTGATAGGATTCCGACAATCACTGTGGGAACTGAAAGGGACCCCGGTTCTGAAATCTCACCTAAAGAGGCTTCCAGATGGCCCTGCCAAGCCTCGATGAGAATCTCGAGGAGTCCCTCGCAACTAGACATGAGTCCTGACTTCGCTGAACAAACTCGAATTTTGAAGGGCCATCCAAGTTCTAACTCGATAATACAGCCCTGCTTCCCGCCGCAACTCGAGAAAAACAGCGAGACTTCCCGCTCGCCGGCTGATGAGGTCCGATTCCACTGCATTGGGTGCAGAGCAATTCCTTGATCCACATCAAACACGATAGGAGCCTAGACTTCCGGGACGGAACAAGAGATAATCCCAAAGAACACTGTCACAAGTCTAAAGGGGCCCTGAGGTCACCAGCGCAACACGAAAGAGATCCGTGTACCCATAATCCACTCAAGATGAGGCCCGATTGCCCTGCATTGGTTCCAGAGCCATCACACATTACCCATCAAACACAAGAAGTGGCTTGACTTCCATGAAACAACAACAGAGAATCCACGAGAACACCGTTCAAAGTCCAGAGGAACACCAACTTCAGCAGAGCAACTCTTTAAGACAAAACTGCTTAGTCCCCTTCCCTTTCTTGAGATATGGATTGTCTCCTAACCTTGTGACTAACATTACTCCTTGTTCCCTTGGGAACCGTTGCAGTATGTTTGGTTTGCTGAACTCTATCATTCCTGAAAGAAGTTTGTTGTACTGCAGCCTGTATATACTCATAGAAAAATCATTAAAGCACCTTTGTTTCATTAGAGCTTAGGTCCCCGGGTCTTTTTTTGTCTCTCTCTCTCTGTCTCTCGCTCTCTCTATCTCTTTCTTGCTGACTTTCTGGAGAGTGGAGAACCGTCTTGCTCACCTTTCTGCCGGGTCTTGTAAGACCC
>JAJLRB010002599.1:0-14126 GCA_020976825.1 Odocoileus hemionus | reverse complement strand
TCCAAATGCCAAAAAATGTTAAAATACCAACAATTGAATAATCTACCACTGTAAGTAATGCTCAAAATTCTCCAACCCAAGTTCAATGCATGTAAACCCCTAAATTTCCCAGATATTCAAGTGGGATTTTAGAAAAGGGGGAACCAGAGCAATTGCAACATTTTTGGGAAAACATTAAAAAAAGCAAGAGAGTTCCAGAAAAAACATTTTCTGCTTCATTGGCTATGTAAAACTTTGACTGTGGGGATCACAAAAACTGTGGAAAATTCTGAAAGAGAGGGGGAAAAAATAGCCATTGACGTCTGAGAAATGTATGAGGAAAGAAGAAAAGATAAAAGGGCAGGGAAAAACAATACCTAGTTAAATTGGGAAAGGATTTGTAAGGTATATATCATCCCCTGCTTTTGACTTTTGAGAGTATATCATGCAAAATGCAGGCGGGGTAAAAAAAGTTTGAATAAGATTACGGGAGAAAAATTCAATTACCTGATATGCAGATGCACCCCCCTTTTGGGCAGAAAGGTGGGAAAAATAAAAATCTTGATGAAAGTGAAAGGGGGGGGAAAAAAAGGGCTTAAAATAAAGCAGAAAATTAAAGAAATGGCTTGGGGCTTCATGCAAATAGAGGGGGGGGGAAAAAATGAAAAAGGGACAGATTTTTTTTTCCCTGGGTCAAAATAAATGGATGGTGACCCCGATGAAATTTAAAAAGACATTTGCCCCTTGGGTAAAAAAAAGCTTTGATAAACCGGGAAGCATTTTAAAAAACAGGGGGAATTCCCTTGCCAAAAAAGGTCATGTAGTCAAAGCATGGTTTTCCCAGTTTCTGTAGGGGACGGGGAGACTTGAACGCTAAGCACCAAAGCCCAAAGTTAAAAGTGAGCGCCAAAACATTGATGCTTTTGAAATGTGGTGTTGGAAAAGCTTTGAGGCCCCTTTGGTGTTAGGAGATCAAAAATGAATCCTAAAGGAAACAGTTGAATTTCTTTGGAAAAGGATGTGCTGTAGTGAAACTCCAATTTTGGGCCCCACCTGTGTGAAAAAATGGATCATTGCAAAAAAAAAAAAACCCTGATGTGGGAAGAATGAAAGAGGGGGGGGGAAGGGGATGAGGAGGAAGAGAGGTTGGATGGTATCCCCGATTAATGCAATGAGTTTTTGTTGCAAATAGAAGTTGGTGATGGATGGGAAGCCGGATGCTGCAGCCCATGGGGTGAAAAAAGTTCAGACATGATGAGCAATGAATGAGCTGATGTCCTTCTTTATAGCTTTTCACTGCAATGGATTCCCAGTCCCAAAAAAGAGTCTCGTATCCCCTTATTCTTCCCAGAAAAGGGTTTGAACGAGCAAAAGGGCCCAGCAAGGCTCTTGGCAGGCCACAGTTCTAGGAGGAAGCCCGGAATGTCCTCCAAATTGTACTGGGAGGAAAAACCAGGAAATCTTTTTAAAAAGGGGACAAGAAAATGGAATCTTTGGTTTATATTGAACGCCCTCTCCCCGATAGAATGGGTTTTTATTTTGGGATTACCCCACCCGGATGGGGGGGTTTTAGGCTTGCTGGGTTATTTTGAAAAGGGTTCAGAGTGACTGTGCAAGGTTTTTAAAGGACAAGTGTAACAGTCGCACAGAGCTAGAATTTTTTTTGTCAATTTGTTGTTCGTGTGCCCCGGTTTTTTTTTCTGTGTTTTTTATTCATGGTTTTTGTGTTTTGTTGTTTTGTGTTGGAATGATTAACCCTGTGAATTTTGATCAACATTTTACCCATTATTATGATCAAACTCCCTCTTTCAAGTTTTTGGGCCCCTTAAAAATTTATGATAATGGGGGAATTCGAGATGTAAAGATTATTTCTGTTTTCTTTGAAGTGTGGGGGAAAAAAACCCAGTTGTGACAAGGAAGGAGGGGTTTGACCCCCCCCGTCAGCTCAGGCCGCGGGTCATTAAGTTTCCTTTGCTTTTAATAAGGAAGTTGTCATTGTTGAAAAAAGATAACCTAAGATTTTATTCTTTTAATATTTTGGGGATTTATAATTTTAAGGAAAAATAAAAACAGGTGAAAATAAACCCCCAAAGGTAGTAGACAGAACAAGTGAATAAAAGTTATTTGAAGTGTTTGTGGTGGCCCCCTTGTGCCATTTTTTGCAACCCTGGACTTTATGTAGCCCACTGGTCCTTTTTCAATGGAGATTCCCCAGGCAAGAATATGGGGGGTTTTTGTATGCCTCCCCCGGGGGTCTTCCCAAACGGGGTAAAACCCCGATTCGCAGTGCGGGTGATTCTTTATATCTGGCCCCAGGGAACCCCAAGTTTTTTTTGGGAATTTATAATTTTATGTCTCAAAGATTTCCCCCTGCTTTTCTTTTTTAAAAATCGGGGAAGATTTATTTGGTTTAATTTGTGGGAAATATTTTTAACCCCCCCCCGTCCGGCCCCCCATAAATGTAGTGGCCACAATTTGATAAAAACAAAACGGGGCATGATACCCCTTAAAAACCTAAATGCTTTTCCCTTGCTGGTTTTGTTTTTGTAGTTTGCATGTTAAAAAATTATTTTTTTCCGGTTGTTATTCAAAAAGGGGAAATTATTAATATTTGAATGATTTTCCCTTCTTGTTTAAAGCAATTTGGTATTTCTGGAAACAATTCTTTCCTGTTTTAAAATTTTTTTTATGTAGCTGTTTTGCTATGCATTTGGGGAGAATTTTACTTAATGATTAAAAAGTATTATTCTTAAAAAGTATCTTTTTATTTTTTTTAAATTTATTTCAAAATTAGCACAAGCTATTTGTTTCCCAAAATATTTTTAATAATCTTTATTTTTTTATTTATTTCTTGCTTTTCCCGGGTTTGTGCAGTATGGGATTAGTTTGCTGAGAAATTAAAACCTGGGTTCCTGTTTTGTAATCAGGTTAGCATTGGCCCACCGAAGCCCCCCAAATTTTTTGATTATACATTCCACTTTTCGTTGCTGGTTTTCTATTGTATTTGTACTTAACTTCTCCTCCTTTTTTTTTTTTTAAATTAATTAAGTTATTTAATATAAGATTTGGAAGTTTTTGAACTAGTATAGAGATTATGTTTTGTTCTTTTTGACTTGGTTGATAAATATGAACTGGTAATTTGAGGAAGTAAATTTTTTATTTTCTTTTCAGTAAAGTATGTCGATTTTGGGGAACCAAAAAACGGCAGCACCCAAGGCCCCCCTATCCTCCCCAATCTGGAGTCCAAAAATTCCTGCCCCATTGAGTCAGTGATGTCCAACATTGATCTTTTTCCCCCCCTTCTAAGCCCCCAATTTTTCCCCGATCAGGGTCTTTTCAATGATCCTCTTCACATAGGTGGAAAAAGTTTTGGGGTTTTCCCGCTTCGCATAGTCTTTCAATAAACCCAAAGGATGTCCCTTTAGGGGGGGGGCTGGTTGGATTTTTGGTCCAAGGGATTAAGAGTCTTCCCCAAAAAAGTTGAAAGCATAATTCTTCAGATTTGCTTTCTTTTTAGAAAATTACCCCATACGGGCTATGGAAAACCCCTAGCTTGATAGAATTCTTTATTGCAAAAGTAATGTTTTGTTTTTAAAATAGGGTTTTAAAATTTTAGTCTAATTTATTTCAAGGAGTAAGCGTTTTTTTAATTTCTCCCAGCAATACCATTGTAGGTTTTTGGACCCCCCAAAATTAAATGGGGCAGTTTCGTGGAGCATTTAACAGGAGGCTTCTGTTGTTTTTTGGTTGTCAGGAACCCCTTGGCCCTTATTAATTTTGATTCCGGGGGAATTTAAGAAGGAGGACTTTTTTCTTGGGGTGGGAAATCCAGGCTTTCTTCCCTTAGATTTTCCATACAGGAAAAGTAACTATTTATGCCCCTTTTTACTGGATCATCTTGTTTTCCCGCTTTTGCCCCTTGTTTCCCTTTGGAAAAATTGTAAAGTTGGTTTTGATCTTTTTCTAAAAAAGTTATGTTATATATATTTTTCAGAATTCAATAAAGAAATTTGCCCCATCAGAGTTGGGCCCCCGTGTTTTTTTTTTTTTTTTTTCTTCTCTCCTCCTTTCTTTTTTCCTTATTATTATTTTAAATTGGGTGTGATGTTGGTTACTATTTTGGTGTTTGGAGGTGAAAGGGTTGTGTAACCGGGGGGAAATTTAGCCCTTTCCTTCTTTCATTTCTTTTCGTGCCCCAGACCCCCGGGTTTCCGTCCAAAAAAACCCGAATTTTCCCAATGTTTCCCCTTCTTTCGCAGAAGGTGGGACGTTTCCTGATCTTGTTTTTGAAGTTGATTTTAAACAATTTTTTCCTCTTGTTTTTTATAAAGGTTTTTACTTTTCTTCACTTTTCCCATAAGGATGGTGTTCATTGCTATTGAGGTTATTCTTTTTTCCCCCGCAACCCTGGTTCAGTTTGTGCTTTTCCACCCCCAGCATTTTTCGGTGTTTCTGAATAAGTTAAATAGAGGGGCAGTTAACCCCCCCCCTTGAAGTACCCCTTTTCCTTTTTGGAAACCCAGTTTTTTGGGTCCATGTCCAGTTTAATGTTGTTTCCCCTGATGTGATACATGTTTCTCAAGGGGCAGGTAGGTGGCCTGGGATCCCATCTTTTCAGAATTTCCCACAGTTTTTTGACCCAAAGTCAAAGGTTTGGATGTAAAAAACGAAAAAATTTTTTTCTGGAATTTTTGTTTTTTGAGATAGCAGAGTTGGCAATTTGATCTTGGGTTCCTTCCCTTTTTAAATCACTTGTACTTGGAATTTAGGTTCATGTATTGCTGAAGCTGCTTGGAGAATTTTGAGCAGTCTTTATAGGTGTGGATCGTGATTTATGAGGTGTTGAGCATTTTTGGTTGCTTTTTTGGGTTGGATGACACTGACCTTTCCCGTTTGGGGCCCATGCTGAGTTTTCCAAATTTGTGGCTTTGAGTGCGATTTTTAAGATTTTTTAGGATTTGAAATAGTCAATGGAATTCATTTTAACTAGTTTGTTCATAGTGATGTTTTTTTAAGGCCATTAAATTCCCAATTCACTGTTGGTCTAGTGGTCCCCCAATTGTGTTTTGGTTGTGAAGATTTTTTCTGTAAGTTTTTCTGTGTATTTTTGCCCCTTTAAAATATTTTGCTTTGTTGGGCCCCTAGATTTCTGTCCTTTATTGGCCCATCTTTGATGAAATTTTCCCCTTTTTTCTAATTTTTTTAAAGAGAATTTTGTCTTCCCATTCATTTTTTGTCTATTTCTTTGTTTGATATTGAGGAAGTCTTTCTTAATTTCCTTGTATTTTTGAAACCCTGCATTCGTGCTTATTTTTTCCCTTTTTCCCCTTTGTTTTCGCTTTTTTTTACACAGTTTTTGAAGGGCCCTCCTCAAACCCCATTTTGCCTTTTTGATTTCTTTTTTGGGGAGGTCTTGGCCCCTGTCTCTGGCCTTGTCATAAACCTATCCTAGTTCTTGGCATTACTCAGTCAGCCCCTTAAACTTTTTTTATGTTATGTATAGTAAAGGGATTGATTTAGTCAAACTGCAATGGTTATGTTTTCCCCACTTTGTTCAATTAATTTGAATTGGAAATAAGGTTTTCATGATTTTCCCACACCCATTCGGGTCTTGTTATTGTGATTTAGGCTTTCCTTTTGGTGCAAAGAATATATAATTGATTCGGGTTGGCCCCCTTGGTGATGCCCACGTGTAGGTCTTTTTTTTTGTTTTTGGGAAGAGAGTTTTTGCTATGATAGGCGTTTTCGCAAAATCTTTAGCCTTTGCCTGCTTCATTTGTCTCCGGGCCCAAATTTTTGCCTGTTACCAGGGTTTTTGACTTCTAGTTTTTGATTCTAGCCCCCTATGTTGAAAAGAAAATTTTTTTGGGTTGTGTTTGTAGGTTTCATAGAATCATTCAACTCAGTTTTATTTTTTTGGTCAGGGCTAGATTTAGTTTTATGGATTTTGAATGGTTTTGGAAAAAACAAAAAATTTCTGTGTTTTTGAGATTGCTCAAGTCTGCTTTTCAGACTTTTGTTGACTATGAGGGCTCTATTTTTTAAAGGGGGATTTTCCCAAAGGGGTAGTATAATGGATATGAGAAAAAAATTTCCCCTATTTCAGTATTTTAGTTGGGTGTTTTAAAATGTCGAATTCATTTCCCATTTGTTTGACATTTCCCAGTGTGCCTTTTTTATGGACCAAAATTCCAGGTTCCTTGAACTGCTTTAAGCTTTGGACCTTGTTTATCCTCAGTTCATTAAAATGGTGTTTTTTTTGTTTGGCTCCATCCTTTCTTTTTTTGGGGAGATTTCCCATGATCTCCATTTCCAGTTGGGCAATACGACTGGGAAAATTATTTTTCAGGTTATTTTTTTCCCTTTTTATCCTGTCTGGGGGTTTAAGGAAAAAAAAAATGAAGTAGTTTGCCTTTCCCCGGCCTTTCCGTTGACCCCAAATTGTAGATTTCCAATAACCCCCTCCTTTTTGGGTGGCCCACTGGATAGCTTTTTTTCATTGATTAGCAAGGTGCAAAAGATGGTTCAAAAAGGAAAGGGGTAGTAAGGTGTTATTGTCACCTGTTATTTTAAAAATTTTATGCAGAGTACATCATTTAAAACATGGGTGGGGAGCAAAGGTGGAATTCAGATTGTGGGAGAAATTCAATAATCGATACATGATGGGAACCCCCCTTTTTGGCAGAAAAGGAAGAAAAATAAAGAACTCTTGATGAAAATAAAAGGAAGTGAAAAAAATTGGCTTTTAAATAACATTAGAAATTTGGATCATGGATCCAATCCCATACTTATGGGGATAAAAGGGGGGAAAAATGGAAAAAAAGTGGTGATTTTTTTTTTGGGTTTAAAATCATGAGATGGTGATTGCGAATGAAATTTTAAAAAACATTGATCCTTGGAAGGAAAGTCATGAAAGTAGACAGCAATTAAAAATAGAGGCATTAATTTTCCAACAAGGTCCCTTAAAAAGGGTTTGGTTTTCAGTGGCATGTTGGATTGGAGTTTGGGTATAAAAAAGCTGGCACCAAAAAAATTTATGCTTTGAATGTGGTGTTGGAAAAAGATTTGAGGTCCCCTTTGGGTGCAAAGAATCCACCCGTATTTAAAAGGGGACAGTCCCCGGGTGTTCATTGGAGGGGTGTGTTGAAATGAAGCTCCCTATTTTTGGCCCCCCCCGATGTGAAGGTGGTATTTGAAAAACCCTGATGTGGGAAAGATTGAGGGGGGGGAGAAGGGGAACAGGGATGGATGATTGGAAGGTCATTGATCGATGAACATGGGTTTGGGTGGACTCTGGGGGTTGGACAGGGGGTGGCATGTGTGTTATGGGGTCGCGGAGTTGGCTATAGCAATGAAATCAATGAGAAAGGTGTGGTCATGTGATGTTGACTTGTTTTCTGTGATTGTGGTTTCAGTTGTTGCCCTTAAACCCCCTTAGTGCCTATGTCTTTTGGGTTTTCTTACCTTGGGTTGGGGGGGTTTTTACAATTTCTGCAAAATGCGCCATGTCCCGACTTGGAGGGGGGAGTTTTGGCCCCAATTTTTTGGAGGTTGATAAGAAAATCCGGATCCCCCAAAGGAAAGGGTGTTGGGTTTTTTTAGGAGGAGATAGGAGTTGGAATTTTTCAAGGAGGAAGAAAGGAATTTTTCCTTCCCCTTTCTCCTTTTTTCTTCTCTCTTCTTCCATTCCTTAGTCTTAGTCACATAAACCTTTTTTTTTTTTCCTTTCCCTTCTTTAAGTGGAATGAGATTAACAAAAAGAAAAACAGTTTAAACTGTTTATGGGGTTTTTAACAACAATGTATAGCTTGAAGAAGTTTCCCTTTCCCGAAAAATTCTGACTAGTCCCGATATTTTAGGTGATTTATGGGGTATGTCTGGGGGATTTTTGTTTTAATTTAATCTTTTTATCCTAAAAAAGAAATTGTGGCAGGAGTTGGAAAAATTTTTACAAACCCTTTAAAATTTTTTTTGATTTTTGAAAGCTAATTTAAAAAGTATATAAGTCCCCGCTAAAGGGTAGGAAGGGGACATCTCCATCCCCCCTTTGGTCCCTTTGGGAAGCTTTTCTGCCCCTTTTTTACTTTAAAAAACCTTTAACAAAGTTTGAGTGATTTGCCGGACCCCGGTCCCCAAAACCAAAAAACTTCTTACGATCAGATCCAAAATTTTTTATTAAGTATTCTTGGGGGTCATTCGGATTTCGGACAAGGTAAAACCAGAGTTAGCCTTGCTTTTCAGATACAATTTTTGCTTTATTTTTATAACTTTGGTGTGCTTGTGGCCAGAATGGCAAGCCCTGATGAAGCAAAGAGGGGGCCCCACTTGCAGCTTGCAGTCTCTTGGATGAAGGGAGCCCCCAAGGGGGAGCTTGACATCAGGGGTTTATCCCATGCCAATGCCCCGGGACACCCCAACGTCCCTGGAGGGGGAAGCGACCCGAAAGGGCAAAGCGTGGGGGCAAAATTTCTGGTGCTTTTCCCGGTGTTTTTAACCCTTTCATAATTTTGGGGAATTTTGAACTCCCGCTGATCTGTGGTTTTTATAGTCTTTCAAAGGACCGGTTTTTGTGTTATATGTACTTTTACTTGGTCCCCGTTGGGTTTTTGGAACCCAGATTATAGGGGATGTTTGGGGCTAAATGGAAGGGGAGTTCTTTCAAAAGCTGTGCTCCGACTATATGGTGGAAGTTGCTAGCAAATGAGGTTTAAAGATAAAACATTTAGAATCCCCGTTTGGGAGTACCTGGGGCTTCTTCCTTTTTTAATATAGTTTTAGTGTTTGGATAAAGCTCTCATTGGCTTATGAAGTGGGGAAAAGTTATCTTTTACGCGTCAGGCTGTACTTGGGAAGTGGAACGGGCCCCTGGAAGATGGATGTTCCCCCAGTAGTACTAGTTGGGAAACATTTGGGAAAACTTGGAAAAACAAAAAAAGGGCGGGGGTTGGGAAAAGAAATAATTGGGATGCCCTAGGTCAACCCCAGGGCATCCCACCGTAGGGGTAGAATGGGGGGGGACGTAAAGGACTTTTCGTAAAAGGGGAAGGGCTAGTCAGCAGGGAAAAGGGAAGCTTCAGTGGAAAAAATGTTACCCCTCATCTCGAGAGGGAGGGGAACCCCAATAGAAAAAAAGCAAAAGGGTGGTCGCTATTTTTCTTCTTAAGAGGGAGTTACTCAAAATTCCCCGATTCAACCCCTTGGTTGTCTCTGAAATGGGTAAGTTGCCCTTTGAGTTTTTTAAAAAGACTGCCTGACTTTTTTTTTTGCAAAAAGCATGGCCCCATCTCCATTGGAGGGCAGCAGACAAAGATGAAGGGTCTTAATTTATATGTTACAAATAGAGGGTTTTAAAAAAGAAGGGAAATGGTAGAAGTGTTATGTATTATTTTTTTACTGGGAGAATGCCCGATTTTTTGTCTAAGGGGGACAATTGGGGGTAAAAACCTTAGATCCCCCAGTGTTTATCTGTTGCTTTGTTCGGGCTCAAAATGAGAAAATGAGGATCAAGAAATCCCCCAGGGGAAAGGGTGCTTCGTTTTCCGAGGAAGTTCAAACAACCCCCGGTCCCAAAGTGCTCAGACTATTGGTGTCAAAAGGGAAATTCAGGAAGTCAAAAAAAAGGGGGCGCCAACCAAAATGGATGAGACCTAGGGGGAAAAAGGGATGGGAAAAGAGATTTCTTAATTACCCCGGGAATATATGCAAAGATTGAGAGGGGCCCCAAAACTTTCCCTTTAGAAACCCCCCTTTCCCCGGGAAAATCCCAATCCAAAAAATCCCTAAATGTTTTTTACTGAGGTATAAAAAAATACCGAAATTGGGGATATAGAGAATCCTGAAAAATATAGCAACTTTACAGGATAATTTTACTTTAGAGTTTGTTGGGTATATAATGTATGTATGTTTGGGACACACGCTTTCCCGCTTTGGGGGTACCCGGAACCCGAACCTGAGCAGCTTAGCGGGGGAAATGATGAAAAAGGGCCCCCCTTAAAGTTCCCTGCAGAGAAACCGGGGCTGAGATTGTAGATGGGAAAGCCCCCCCCCCGTGAGTGGGGGGCAAATCAGTGTGGCCCCGGGCCTGCGGAATCCCCCCACATACCAGTGATATTGTTTTAGGTTTCCCTAAAACAGAGATGAACAACCCAGCCTAAAAATGTACCACGGCCCCCCTTGTTCAGGGTACGATTGAAATGAAGAGACCCGCGTCGAAGAAATAAAAAAAACAGAGGGAACATTTGGAAGTGAAGATACAAAAGATTAAAACCTTCAGTTGGCCTGACTACAAAGGAAAGGGGCATAGATTTTGAGAAGTTAAGGGATAAGGAAAAATCTGAAATGAAATGCCCCACATGTCCAAAACAATCCCGAGAATTTTAGAAAATTTTTACTAATTTTAAAATTTTTTAAAATTTTTTTTTTTT
This sequence comes from Odocoileus hemionus, assembly GCA_020976825.1. Lineage (NCBI taxonomy): Eukaryota > Metazoa > Chordata > Mammalia > Artiodactyla > Cervidae > Odocoileus > Odocoileus hemionus. The sequence continues at coordinate 3,723 of JAJLRB010002599.1, read as the reverse complement.
TTTTAAGCCCTTCTATTACTACTTTTTTTTTTTTTATAACCCATTTCTTTAACCTCATGTGAAGAGTTGATTTATTGGAAAAAACCTTTATGATGGGAGGGGTTGGGGGAGGGAAGAAGGGGGGACAGAGGATGAGAGGTGGATGGCATCCGATCGATGGGCTAGTTTGAGTTTTAAACCAGGAGTTGGGTTGGGGAAGGAGGCCCGGGTATGCAATTCATTTGGGTCGAAAGAGTGGGTGATTGAGTGTGAACTGAATTGAAATTTTTTTGCAAAAAAAAAAAAAAAAGACCCCATTTTTTTAAAACAAATTTTATATATTATATATTTAATTAAATTTTTTTGGGTTTTTGTTTTAATATTGTATTTTTGGAATTTTAAAATGGATCTGATTTTTAATCTTTGTTTTTGGTATTTGTTATAATTTTTTATTTTTAAAAACCCACTTAGTCCACTTTTATAGGGGGGGATTACTGATTGATTGCTTCTCCATTTTGAATCTTTTTTTGACCCGGGTTTGTCCCCCCTCCCCCCTTTTTCTTCCAACTCTGTGAATTTTGTGTGTTCCAGGTGTGGGAAATTAAGGAATGATTATGGCTGATTGTCTTTCCTTTTTATTTCCCCCCCTTTCCTCCGGTCACTCTTTTCCCCCCTCTCCTTTTTTTCCATTAATCCGTTCCCTTCGGTGTTCACTTTGGAGGAAAATTTTACATTAAAATAGATTTTTTATTTGTGGTAAAGATGGGAAATTTGAGGTACTGTAGATAAAACTGGAAACCCGAGGCAGGAGCCCCTTTAAATCCAAAAACTGAGAAAAAAGAGAGTTGAATCCCGGGAACAAATTGTAGGGCTCATAAACGCCCCAACCTGACAAAAAAAGCACCCCCCAAGGGCCAACAAGTCCCGAGAAGACATACAGGAAATTTCCAGAAAAAAAGGCAATCCCCCGGGTTCAATACAGGCTGCCCAAAGCACAACAAAAACCCCCGACATCTCAAAACCATTAACTAGAACTTATTGCATCCAGGAGAAAAAATCCGTTCCACCACCAGAAAATTGAAAAGTTTAACCCGGAAACCCTTTACAAGCCCCCTGGCCAACCCCCCCAAGAGGGGAAATCCCCAAAAAAAGAGGAACCACAAACTGCCAGAATATGGAAAAGGGCCCCCCAAACAGCAAAAAAAACAAGTGAAAGGGAGAAAATAAGCAGGTAAGGGAAAGGAAATGCCCCCCAAACCAAACAAAAGAGAAAAAAGATGGGAATCACCCGTAAAGAAATTTTAAATAATGATAGGAAAATGACAAAAAAACTTGTAAAAAAAAATGGGCTTAAGATAAAAAAGCTGGAGACAAAATCGAGAAAATGCAAGAAATGTTTAAAAAGGCTGGAAGAAAAAAAAAGATCAATATCTAATGAAAAATGCAAAAAAATGAGATAAAAAAAAATCTGGAGGGAACCCAAAGAAGAAAAAGGAGGCAGAAAAATAGGATAAGTGGGTAGAAGACAGAAAGGGGAAATAAATGAAACGAAGGGAAAACGGAAAAAAAAAATTAAAAGAAATGGGACAAAATCAGGGGCCCTTTGGGGAAATGTTGAGCCCCAAAATTAAAAACGGGTCAGAAGAAGAAGACAAAAATAAAAAAAAACAAAAAAAAATAAAAAAAATGAAAAACTTAAAAAAAAAAAGAAAGAAAGAAAAACTGTAAAAAATACTTGAGGAGATATGTGGAAAATTTAAAGGGGGGAAAGGGAAATAATCCCCCAAGCCAGAAACCTGAGGTCCAAAAGGATAACCCCAAAGAAAAAAAACACCCCAAGACAAATTTTTAATAAAATTTTAAAAAAATCAAAACAAAAAAAAAAAATACAAAAGGGCAGGGAAAAAACAAAAAAAAACCAAACAAGGGGACCCCCAAAAGGATAAGCTGATTTTTAATAGAAATTTCAGCAGAAGGGAAGGCGGGAATATTAAAGTGAAAAAAGAAAAAAATTACACCCCCGATTACCGCCCCCGAAGGATCTATTCAAATGAAGGAAAAATAAAAAAGCTTTACAGAAAGAAAAAGCCGAAAAAAATTCGCCCACCAAAAGTTTTTCCCAAAATTGTAAAGGTCTTTCTAGCAGGAAAACAAAAAGGGGTATAAACTTGAACCCAAAAAACAAAAAAAATAAATGGCAACGGGATCATTTATTAATAATTCCTTAAAAATGAAAATGGTTGAATCCCCCAACAAAAGACAAAGACTGGTGAATGGTAAAAAAACAAGACCCTTATAGTTGTCTAAAAGGGGCCCCCTAAACAAGGGAACATACAGATGAAAGTGAAGGGCTGGAAAAAGATATTATGAAATAGAGCCCAAAAAAAAAGCAGGAGTAGCAATATATTAGTAAAATGACTTTAAAAAAAAAGGGTTTTTAAAAAAGAGACAAAAAAGGATATTCATAAAGACCAAAGGATCAACCCAAGAAAAAGATTAAAAAAAATTTAAAAATTATATGCCCCCAAATAGGACCCGGCATATGAAAGCAAGTAACAAGTTAAAGGGGAAATTGAAATAAACAAAAATAGGGGGAGACTTTAATACCCCACTAACAAATGGATTGATAACAAAAGAAAGTTAAAAAGGAAATCAAATTTTTTAAATGAAAAAAGGGCCGTTGGCCCTAACTTTATCTTGGGACTTTTACCCCCATAACAATGAAATTTCACCTTTTTTCAAGTGCACATGGAATTCTCAGGTAGATCACATTGGGCCATAAACTACCCTTGGTAAATCAAAAAATTGAAAATTTCCAAGATCTTTTCTGCCCACAATGCGAAGATTAGTCTCAATTAAAGGGGAAAAAAAAAAAATTTTAAAAATTCAAAAATATGGGGGAAAACGTGCTGAATAACCCAAAAATAAAAGAAAAATCAAAAAAGAAATCAAAATATCCCCTAAAAAACAAATAAAAATGAAAAAAAAACAACCCAAAACCCTTGGGGGGACACTGAAAAGAGTGCTAAGGGGAAGGTTCATAGCAACGGCTTACCTCGAGAAAAAAGAAAAAAATCAAATAATAAAACCCAAATTAACCTAAAGAATAGAAAGGAAGAATTATGAACCCCAGGGTTGTGAAGGAAAAAAATATAAAAATTAGGCGGAATAAATGAAAAAAAACAAAAGGACCATAGAAAAAAAGAACAAGCTAAAAATGGTTTTTTTTAAAGATAAATAAAATTTACAAACCCTTAGCTAAAAATCATCAAGAAACAAAGGGAGAAAACCAAATCAAAAAATTTGAAATGAAAATGGAGGATCACAAAAGAAACATGAAATCAAAGGATTAAGAGATACTACCCGAGTCTTGCCAATAAAAAGGCAATTGGGAAAAAAATGGACCAAATTTGGGTTTTTAAAATTTCCCAAAATTTAGCCGGAAAAAAAGAAATTTAACAGCCCATACAAGCAAGGAAATCGAAATGGGAATAGAAATCCCCAGCAACCAAAGTCCAAGAAGATGGTTAAATTGTTTACCAAAATTTTGAGAAGAGTGCCATTTATCAAATTTTAGAAAAAGCGAGGAAGGTAATTCCAAACTATTCTATAAAGGCCCCATACCCCAATTAAAAAATGACAAAGATGTACAAAAAAAAAAACTTAGGCCCAAAACACTGAGAACCCTAGAAGCAAAAAACCCCTTTAAAAAAAAAAATTTGCAAACAAAAATCCCAAAAAACA
>JAJLRB010002598.1:0-14126 GCA_020976825.1 Odocoileus hemionus | reverse complement strand
CTGACTCCTCTTGAACATTGACAGGAATCCCAGTATCCCTGTGGCTACTGGAAAGGGACCCTGGGTCTCCCGACTCACCTCGAGAAGCGTCCCTTTTGCCCTGCCAAGCCTCGAAGAGACTCCTGAGGTGTCCCTCGTAACTCGACAGGAGTCCTGACTTCGTTGAACAAACACGAGGGTTGAAGGGCCATCCCCGCCGTAAGTCGAGAATGTACCCCAGGTCCCCGCCGCAACTCGAGAAAAAAAAAACCATGAGACTTCCCCCTCCAAGCGAGATGAGGCCCGATTCCCCTGCACTGCATGCAGAGCAATTCCGTGAGCCCCCTGAAACATGTCAGGAGCCTCGACTTGCTTGATGGATGTCGAGACAGTCCCGCAAAAACACTGTCACAAGTAGAGAGGGACCCTGAGGTCACACCAGCATCGCGAAGGAGCTCCATGGGCCCCAAATCAACTCGAGATGAGGCCCGCTTCCCCTGCATTGACTCCAGAGCCATCCCCCGTTCCCCATCAAACACGACCTGAGGCTTGACTCCCTTTAGGCAACTCCAGAGGTTCCCCGAGAACAACGGGCCAAGTCTAGAGGAGTACCAAGTTCAGCAGAGCAACTCGAGGACTGCTCCGTGTACCCCAAATTGCCTCGAGATGAGAGCTGATTCCCTGGCTTAGACTCAAGACGTAGGCCACCTTTCCACAAGCCCCTCAAGAGGAGGCTTCTCTCAGCAATAGGTATGAGGGAGGGACCCTGAGATTGCTGCCTCAATGGGCATATACACCGAGAAGCCCTGACTCGAAAGGAGGCCGGGTTTCCTTGCAGTGGCTTGAATACAGTCTAGTCTTTCATCTCACAAGGTGAAGGGATGTCTGCACCACCTGTGGAGTCCCTAGAGAGAAAGCCCTAGGTCCCCGACTCCTTTCGACGGAATGCCTCACATGCCTCTGACACCTCGAGAGGCACGCAGAGCTCACTGCTTCAAAATTTGACGGAGCCTGACTCCTCTTGAACATTGACAGGAATCCCAGTATCCCTGTGGCTACTGGAAAGGGACCCTGGGTCTCCCGACTCACCTCGAGAAGCGTCCCTTTTGCCCTGCCAAGCCTCGAAGAGACTCCTGAGGTGTCCCTCGTAACTCGACAGGAGTCCTGACTTCGTTGAACAAACACGAGGGTTGAAGGGCCATCCCCGCCGTAAGTCGAGAATGTACCCCAGGTCCCCGCCGCAACTCGAGAAAAAACCATGAGACTTCCCCCTCCAAGCGAGATGAGGCCCGATTCCCCTGCACTGCATGCAGAGCAATTCCGTGAGCCCCCTGAAACATGTCAGGAGCCTCGACTTGCTTGATGGATGTCGAGACAGTCCGCAAAAACACTGTCACAAGTAGAGAGGACCCTGAGGTCACACCAGCATCGCGAAGGAGCTCCATGGGCCCCAAATCAACTCGAGATGAGGCCCGCTTCCCCTGCATTGACTCCAGAGCCATCCCCCGTTCCCCATCAAACACGACCTGAGGCTTGACTCCCTTTAGGCAACTCCAGAGGTTCCCCGAGAACAACGGGCCAAGTCTAGAGGAGTACCAAGTTCAGCAGAGCAACTCGAGGACTGCTCCGTGTACCCCCAAATTGCCTCGAGATGAGAGCTGATTCCCTGGCTTAGACTCAAGACGTAGGCCACCTTTCCACAAGCCCCTCAAGAGGAGGCTTCTCTCAGCAATAGGTATGAGGGAGGGACCCTGAGATTGCTGCCTCAATGGGCATATACACCGAGAAGCCCTGACTCGAGAGGAGGCCGGCTTTCCTTGCAGTGGCTTGAATACAGTCTAGTCTTTCATCTCACAAGCTGAAGGGATGTCTGCACCACCTGTGGAGTCCCTAGAGAAAGCCCTAGGTCCCCGACTCCTTTCGACGGAATGCCTCACATGCCTCTGACACCTCGAGAGGCACGCAGAGCTCACTGCTTCAAAATTTGACGGAGCCTGACTCCTCTTGAACATTGACAGGAATCCCAGTATCCCTGTGGCTACTGGAAAGGGACCCTGGGTCTCCCGACTCACCTCGAGAAGCGTTCCTTTTGCCCTGCCAAGCCTCGAAGAGACTCCTGAGGTGTCCCTCGTAACTCGACAGGAGTCCTGACTTCGTTGAACAAACACGAGGGTTGAAGGGCCATCCCCGCCGTAAGTCGAGAATGTACCCCCCAGGTCCCCGCCGCAACTCGAGAAAAACCATGAGACTTCCCCCTCCAAGCGAGATGAGGCCCGATTCCCCTGCACTGCATGCAGAGCAATTCCGTGAGCCCCCTGAAACATGTCAGGAGCCTCGACTTGCTTGATGGATGTCGAGACAGTCCGCAAAAAAACTGTCACAAGTAGAGAGGGACCTGAGGTCACACCAGCATCGCGAAGGAGCTCCATGGGCCCCAAATCAACTCGAGATGAGGCCCCGCTTCCCCTGCATTGACTCCAGAGCCATCCCCCGTTCCCCATCAAACACGACCTGAGGCTTGACTCCCTTTAGGCAACTCCAGAGGTTCCCCGAGAACAACGGGCCAAGTCTAGAGGAGTACCAAGTTCAGCAGAGCAACTCGAGGACTGCTCCGTGTACCCCAAATTGCCTCGAGATGAGAGCTGATTCCCTGGCTTAGACTCAAGACGTAGGCCACCTTTCCACAAGCCCCTCAAGAGGAGGCTTCTCTCAGCAATAGGTATGAGGGAGGGACCCTGAGATTGCTGCCTCAATGGGCATATACACCGAGAAGCCCTGACTCGAAAGGAGGCCGGCTTTCCTTGCAGTGGCTTGAATACAGTCTAGTCTTTCATCTCACAAGGTGAAGGGATGTCTGCACCACCTGTGGAGTCCCTAGAGAAAGCCTAGGTCCCCGACTCCTTTCGACGGAATGCCTCACATGCCTCTGACACCTCGAGAGGCACGCAGAGCTCACTGCTTCAAAATTTGACGGAGCCTGACTCCTCTTGAACATTGACAGGAATCCCAGTATCCCTGTGGCTACTGGAAAGGGACCCTGGGTCTCCCGACTCACCTCGAGAAGCGTCCTTTTGCCCTGCCAAGCCTCGAAGAGACTCCTGAGGTGTCCCTCGTAACTCGACAGGAGTCCTGACTTCGTTGAACAAACACGAGGGTTGAAGGGCCATCCCCGCCGTAAGTCGAGAATGTACCCCAGGTCCCCGCCGCAACTCGAGAAAAAAAAAAACCATGAGACTTCCCCCCCTCCAAGCGAGATGAGGCCCGATTCCCCTGCACTGCATGCAGAGCAATTCCGTGAGCCCCCTGAAACATGTCAGGAGCCTCGACTTGCTTGATGGATGTCGAGACAGTCCGCAAAAAAAAAACACTGTCACAAGTAGAGAGAGGGACCCTGAGGTCACACCAGCATCGCGAAGGAGCTCCATGGGCCCCAAATCAACTCGAGATGAGGCCCGCTTTCCCCTGCATTGACTCCAGAGCCATCCCCCGTTCCCCATCAAACACGACCTGAGGCTTGACTCCCTTTAGGCAACTCCAGAGGTTCCCCGAGAACAACGGGCCAAGTCTAGAGGAGTACCAAGTTCAGCAGAGCAACTCGAGGACTGCTCCGTGTACCCCAAATTGCCTCGAGATGAGAGCTGATTCCCTGGCTTAGACTCAAGACGTAGGCCACCTTTCCACAAGCCCCTCAAGAGGAGGCTTCTCTCAGCAATAGGTATGAGGGAGGGACCCTGAGATTGCTGCCTCAATGGGCATATACACCGAGAAGCCCTGACTCGAAAGGAGGCCGGCTTTCCTTGCAGTGGCTTGAATACAGTCTAGTCTTTCATCTCACAAGGTGAAGGGATGTCTGCACCACCTGTGGAGTCCCTAGAGAAAGCCCTAGGTCCCCGACTCCTTTCGACGGAATGCCTCACGGAATGCCTCACATGCCTCTGACACCTCGAGAGGCACGCAGAGCTCACTGCTTCAAAATTTGACGGAGCCTGACTCCTCTTGAACATTGACAGGAATCCCAGTATCCCTGTGGCTACTGGAAAGGGGACCCCTGGGTCTCCCGACTCACCTCGAGAAGCGTTCCCTTTTGCCCTGCCAAGCCTCGAAGAGACTCCTGAGGTGTCCCTCGTAACTCGACAGGAGTCCTGACTTCGTTGAACCAACACGAGGGTTGAAGGGCCATCCCCCCCGCCGTAAGTCGAGAATGTACCCCAGGTCCCCGCCGCAACTCGAGAAAAACCATGAGACTTCCCCCTCCAAGCGAGATGAGGCCCGATTCCCCTGCACTGCATGCAGAGCAATTCCGTGAGCCCCCTGAAACATGTCAGGAGCCTCGACTTGCTTGATGGATGTCGAGACAGTCCGCAAAAACACTGTCACAAGTAGAGAGGGACCCTGAGGTCACACCAGCATCGCGAAGGAGCTCCATGGGCCCCAAATCAACTCGAGATGAGGCCCGCTTCCCCTGCATTGACTCCAGAGCCATCCCCCCCGTTCCCCATCAAACACGACCTGAGGCTTGACTCCCTTTAGGCAACTCCAGAGGTTTCCCCGAGAACAACGGGCCAAGTCTAGAGGAGTACCAAGTTCAGCAGAGCAACTCGAGGACTGCTCCGTGTACCCCAAATTGCCTCGAGATGAGAGCTGATTCCCTGGCTTAGACTCAAGACGTAGGCCACCTTTCCACAAGCCCCTCAAGAGGAGGCTTCTCTCAGCAATAGGTATGAGGGAGGGACCCTGAGATTGCTGCCTCAATGGGCATATACACACCGAGAAGCCCTGACTCGAAAGGAGGCCGGGCTTTTTCCTTGCAGTGGCTTGAATACAGTCTAGTCTTTCATCATCTCACAAGCTGAAGGGATGTCTGCACCACCTGTGGAGTCCCTAGAGAAAGCCCTAGGTCCCCCGACTCCTTTCGACGGAATGCCTCACATGCCTCTGACACCTCGAGAGGCACGCAGAGCTCACTGCTTCAAAATTTGACGGAGCCTGACTCCTCTTGAACATTGACAGGAATCCCAGTATCCCTGTGGCTACTGGAAAGGGACCCTGGGTCTCCCGACTCACCTCGAGAAGCGTTCCTTTTGCCCTGCCAAGCCTCGAAGAGACTCCTGAGGTGTCCCTCGTAACTCGACAGGAGTCCTGACTTCGTTCAAACAACACGAGGGTTGAAGGGCCATCCCCGCCGTAAGTCGAGAATGTACCCCAGGTCCCCGCCGCAACTCGAGAAAAACCATGAGACTTCCCCCTCCAAGCGAGATGAGGCCCGATTCCCCTGCACTGCATGCAGAGCAATTCCGTGAGCCCCCTGAAACATGTCAGGAGCCTCGACTTGCTTGATGGATGTCGAGACAGTCCGCAAAAAACACTGTCACAAGTAGAGAGGGACCCTGAGGTCACACCAGCAGCATCGCGAAGGAGCTCCATGGGCCCCAAATCAACTCGAGATGAGGCCCTGAGGTTGCCGCCCGACGATGGGAAACCCCAACCCACGGGTTGACCACCCCCGAAGTAAAACCCCGTCCCCTCCCCCGAACCGAAAATTTAACCCCCCTCAACCCCAATTTAGGCGATTCCCGCATCCGAGCAATTGGAGCCCCTGAACTTCCCCAACCGATTAAAAGTCGAGAAGCCGGAAAACCTGTCAAAAAGGGCCTGGCCCCAGCATCCGAAAAACCCCGGGCCCCAATAACCGATGGGCCCGCTTCCCCCATTGCCCAGCCCCTTCCCCACAACCGGGTTTCCCTTGGGCAAAGGCCCCCGAGAAAACCGGGCCAAGTGGGAAAGGAACAAGTTAGCAAGCCTCGGGAGGCCTGTACCCAAATTTTGGAGAGAGAGCTTTTTTCCCTGGCTTACCGAGCCAACCAGGGGCCGTTCTCCACTCTGTTTTTCCCCCAAGAGGGGTCTTCCAAATTGAGGGACCAGACCCTGTTCTTGGGCCCCAAAACCCTTTATAAAAGGGTCATGCGGGCTTGGACTAGCTTCTCCCGAAGGAGGGCCCACTGTGGATGAAAACCCTGCCCCCCGCTTCACAAAGCACCCTCTTGACACCTCGAAGAACCAGGTTCCTTTTCAAAAATTTTTTTTCCAAATAATAAGGATCCCTACGGGTTACCGGGCCCCCAACTCAGAATCCCAATTTTTCCCCCCCTTTCGCCAAAAAGGGGGCCGCTTCCGAATTACTGGCCACGGGTTGAAGCCATCCCCCCAAAGGGTAAGAAGGCCCCCCCCCAAACTCGAGAAAATGGGCCCCCTCAGTGAGGGCCCTTCCCCCTTTGACTCACCCAATCAATTCCACCCCAAAAGGCGGGCCTCACGCGTTCGGAGATCCGGCAAAAACCGCAATTTAAAGGGTCCTGGAAAAGACCGGAAACACCCCCAAATTAACTCGAATGAAGCCCGCTTCCCTGACCGGCCACCCCTTCCCATAACCGGGGGGTTTGACTTAGGAACCCGAGTTCCTGAAAAGGGCCAATCCGAAGTCCCAAAAGGCGGGCCCTTTAAAGGCTGCTCGTGCTTTCATAAAGAGGGGGTTCCCGGTTAGCTAAGGGTGCCACCCCAAACCCCTGATTTTAAATCAAATGGGAGCCTAATTCCTGCACAAGGGAAATCCGAACCCTGACTCGAAAGGGAACCCCAGTTCCCTTGCGGGGGGAAAGTCTTTTCTCCCAAAGGGAAGGAGCCACCTTTGAATCCTAGAGACCCGGGGACCCTAACGGAATCAACCGTGACCCCCGGAGGGCAGCCATCCCCGCCCTTTAAAGCCCGAACTCCTTTGCCCTTCAAATTCCCGTCTGAGGGTTGGCTCCCCCCAACCGAGGAACCCCGCCCCCCAACTGAAACCCGATTCCCCTCTAAGAGGATTTCCCCGTTGAAAACCAGGGGAGGCCTCCGTAGCTTTATCCCCCCCCCCAACAGTCGAGAAAACCAAAATTCCCCCAAACCAGTGACCCACATCCAAGAGCCCTGCCCCTCCCGAAAGAACCCTTCCTAGCGGAGATTCCGGTAAAAACCCTTTCCCCCAAAAGGGAACCGGGAACCAATCAAGAGCCGGCCAAAAACCCAAGTAGCCGCCCCTCGACCCGGGAACCCCTTTCCCTAACACCCCCCAAAAAAACCCCGGGGCCCCAAAAGGGAATGCTAAAGGGAAATAGAGTGCCCCAAAGGACATCCTGAAAATTGCTCGAATAGCGTTTTTCCCTTCCCGAAAGTCGCCCTTTCCCAAACCCTAAGAGGAGTTTCCCCTTTATTGGGGAACCCCTTTTGGGCTCCTCAGGAAATACCCCGAAACCCGAAAGGGCCCGGGTTCCTGCGGGCTTGAAACTTGCTTCCACAAAGGTAAGGATGGTTGCCCCCAAAGGCCCTCCTTCCCCGGATCTTGATCCCCTCCCCTCGAACCTCGAGGTCCCCAGATTGCCAAATTTGTTAGCCAAACTCGGGGGCCCAAACCCGGACGGGAAAAACCCGGGCCCCGAACCACCAGAGCGTCCTTTCCCCAACCGAGAACCAAGGTTCCCGCAACTGGGGGTTTGGACTCGTGAAAAAAACACGATTTTGGGGCACCCCAAACCTAAAAGCCCCCCCCCACCCAAAAAAGGGCCCCAACCGGCCCCGGGGAAACCCAAAAGGATCCCCCCCCGGGTCCCGATTCCCCCATGAGCAGCCAATTTGGAAGCCCCCCCGAAACAAGGGCCGCCAATTAGGTGTAAATGTTCCCCAAAGACACGAAAAACAAGGCCTAAGGTTCCCAAACTATGGGCCCAACAAACCAAAGACCTTCCCCGCTTTAAATCAGAGGCCACCCCTTTCCCCCAAAAGGGGGTTGAACCCCTTTCACCCCAAAAGGGGGAAACAACGGGGCCAAGCAGTACCACCCAAGAACAGCTCCCGGGCCCAAAATTCCCTTTCGAGGGGCCCTCCGCCTCAAATGACTCCACCCTTCCAAAGAGCCCCTTTAAAATTTGTACTGAGGGGGGCCTTTTCTGCCACAAGGCCTTGGCCTCAAAAGGGACCGGTTTCCTTCAGGCTTAATCCTCTTACAAAAAAGGGTGTCCGCCCCTGCCTGGGAAAAGCCCGGCCCCCCCCGGGAACCCCTACCTCAAAGGGACCAGGCCCCCCTTCAAAATTTCGGCCCCTGAAATGAGGGGTTCGGATTCCCGGGTCTGAAAGAAAAGGTCCCAACCATGGAGGGTCCTCCCCAAAAGGAGGCCAAAAAGGGGCCCCCGCTTTGCCCCAACCAAAACAGGATTAACCCCCCTAATGGATTCCCCATCCCCGCCAACCCAAAAAATGACTCCTCAACGAGATGAGGCCCGGATCCCCAATCGAGATCGTTCCCCCGGGCCCACAGGGGCCCGACCTTAAGGGTCAGAGGGGGCCCCCGTACAATAAGAGGGCCCGTCCCACACCGCAAAGACCCGGCCCAAAAAGGAGGCCCGTTTCCCTGATGTTAAAACCCGCCCTCCCAAAAGGGGGGCTTGCCCCTTTAAGCAAACGGGGCACGACAACCCCCCAAAGTCAACCCGAAAGCACCCAACTAGGGGGGGCCGGGTCCCAAATTCCCTGAAAAACTGTTTCCCTGTGTCAAAAGGGGCCCCTTTCCCACCCCTAAAAAGGGTTTCCATGCTGGTATTGGAAGGGACCCTGGGTCTCCCTCAATGAAGATCCCGGGCCGCCTCGAAGGGAGCCGGCCCCCCCAAGTGGAAAAATTATCTTAACAACAGGAAGGGATTCCCCCCAACCCGAAAAGCCCTAGCCCCCGCCCTTTCGAAAAGGGCCCCCCCTCGGAAACCCCCTTAAGGGCAGGACCCAGCTCAAAAAAGGGGCCCCCTTAAATGGGGAATCCCGACCCGGGGAAGGAAAGGGACCCGGGTTCCCCACACCCGAGAAGCTCCCCTCCCCCAAAGCTGGGGATTCCCTGAGGTTCCCCCGGTAACCCCGGTCGCTCGGAAAACCCCAGGTTGGGCAACCCGGGCCCAAACCCAAGTCAAGGGCCATTAGGAACCAGAGAATACCCCCCAATGCTGAGTGGGCCCGTTCCGAACTAGAAATTCCCCCCCAAAAACTTCAGGAGCCTTTTTATGGATGGGGGGCCCATGCCTCCAAGTATCCCAGGTTAAAAAAAGGCGAAATGCTTGGGGAAATAACCCTCCCGGAAATGCTCCATCCCCAGATCCCGGGAAAACGGCCTATTTCCCCTTTAATTTCCGATCCAAAATTTAGTTATTAGGGATTTACCCTTCAACACCGGGGAAATTCAAGGGCGGCTGACATTTCCCAAATTGACAGGAGTGTGTTGAAAGAGTGGTTATCCCAAACCCCTTAAATGGCCCAAGAAAGGTATTAAGGTGAGCCGTTTTAAAAGGTAAGGCAATCCCGGAAAAAGAGGGGCCCGGGTATTTGATCTGAACCCCCTAAGGGAAAAGGGGGATGTTAAGTGGCCCAAAATTAGGGGGTTTTTCCCTATGGATTCAAAATTTCCCCTGCCCCAAAACCCGGGTTACCTGCATAAAAGGGCCCAAAAAATTTGGGTTATATTTCAATTAAAGGAAACCAGGTCCCTCAAAAGGTACCCTGCTAACTCAAGGTTCCCCAAAAAGCCAAAGTGTTTCGCTTTTAACGAAGCCCGCTCGGTTGAACCAAACCCGGTTAAAGGCCATCCCCCTTTCAAATTCCCAGGTCCCCCAACAAGGAAAAAGAGACCCCCCTCCAAGGGGGCCCGGACCCTGCCGTTGGGGCCTCAGTTTTAAAATCGGAGGGGTTTAGTAAATGCGGACTCCCCACCTGCCAAAAAGTCCCCCCAACGCGGGCCACCCCCTCACCAAAGAAGCCCGTTTCCCCCAACCGGGACCTCCCCCCCAAAACACGACGAGCTTCTTAAAACGGGTTCCCTCCGAAAAAACCCGGGCCCGCAATTAAAATCCATGGACCCTAAGGCAGGAGCCCTTCCCAAGGATTTTGGTGCCCCGAAAAGACGGGCCCCCCCCAAAAAAGGACTTCCTCAAAGTATAGGGGAACCCGGGCCCCCCAAGTCCATGGGCAATCCCAAGCCGCTCATGGGGGGTTCCGAAAGGTCAAAAAACCTACCCTTTTTCCCCAAAGGTAAAGGGACGCACCGGGAAACCTGGGGAAAAAACCAGCCCGACCCTTCCGAATGCTCCAAGCCCACCTCGGAAGCGACCCCTCTCAAAAGGGTCCCCCAACAAGGCCCTAGGTAAAGGGCCCCGGCCCCGGCCCAACCCAGAAACCCCTTTTGCCTGCCAAGCCCGGGCCTTGGTGCCCCTAAACTCCCCCGGTCCTATTGTGAAAACAAAGGGTTGAAGGCAACCCACCCGTATCGAGGAATGCCCCGTCCCAAACCGAAAAAAAACCTCCCCTCAAATGAGGGCCCTCCCCCTGCATTGACAAAACCCTTGACCAAAACCGACTGTTCCCATGTTCGGAAGCCCAAAACCCCCGGGAAGGCCCAGTGCGGGTGCCGGGGGCCAACCCCAAAAAGGGCTTCCCGTCATCCAGAATCCCCCGTTCCCCAACCAGAACCTGAGTTCCCCTTTGGAACCCGAGTTCCCGAAAAACCCAGCAAGGGGGCCCCATACCCAGGCTTGCTTTGAACCCCAAACCAAAAGGATTCCCGGGTCGAAAGGGGACCCGTCACCCAAGGAGCTTCTCCGAAATTGAGGAGGGCCCTAAATTGGCCTCTTGGCATAAACACCCAAGCCCTGATTAAAGGCGGCCGAGGTTCCGGGCATACATTAACCGTAAGGGATCGCCCAAACCCCTTTCCAAAAAGCCAGGTCCCGTTTTTCAGGAAGCCCCAAAAAGCCCCCAACCGGGGCCCGGGTTCATTTTAAAACCGAGCTGCTCCTTCAAATTGCGGAAACATTTCCCCTGGCTGGGAAAGGGCCCGGGTTCCGACTCCTCAAAGGCCTTTGCCCCAGGGAGGAGGACCCTGAGGGGCCCGTAACGGGGGCCCCCATTCTAAACCAAAGAATTTAAAGGCACTATACATTTAGACCATCCCCCGAACTTCGGAAAACCATGAGCCCCAAAGGGGAAGCCGCATTCCCCGCCCTTCAGGCCTTCCCGTGACCCAAAACACCCAAAGCGACTTCCTTGAGTTAAAGAATCCCAAAACCTGCCAATGCGAGGCCGGACCCCCCCACGCGAAGGCCTGCCCCAATCCCGGGAGATGGCCCCTTCCCCTATGACAAGAACCTTCCCCCCATAAAGGCCACGGGCTTCTTAGGAATAACAGACCCCCAAAACCCGGGCCAAGGGGGGAGGTCCCATCAGCAGAGCAATCCTGCCCCAAAAAATTCTGAGTCAGAATTGTTTTCCCTTTGGCTTGGGTCCCCAACACCGCAAAAAGGGGTTTCCCAAAAAGGAAAGGGCCCTGAGTTCCTGTCAACAGAACGAGGCCCCTTTCCAAAGGGCCGGTTCCTTGCTTAAAACTTTTTTTCTTCAAAGGAAGGATTCCCCCCCCGGGTCCAGTAAAGCCTACCCCGATTTTTAAAATCTCCCTTTAAAATTCACCGGAAAGAAAACTTTTAAAAATGCTTCTTTCCCTGAATTGGCCCCCCAATCCGGGTACTGAAAAGGCCCTGGGCCCCCCTCACCGAAAGCCCCTTTTTGCCCTCCCGAAGAGACTCCATCCTTTCCAGACCTGACTTGTTGAACCGGGGTGGGGTTCCCGGCGGGAAGTCCCGGTCCCCCCCAGAAACCTAAAGGGATTTCCCCTGCGAATGAGCGGATCCTGCCTTACAGGGCAATCCTATCCCCTGTAATTCAAGGAACCCGGTCTCCAAATCGAGCACCCCAAATCCTCCCAATGGAGGGGCCCCCCAACCAGATCCGGAAATTTCCTGGCCCCAAAAACCCGGGGGCCCCTTCCCCATGCCCAGAGCCCCCTTCCCCACAAAAACGAGTTTTCCCCCTTTTGGACCAGGGTTCCCCGAAACCAAGGGCCAATTCCTAGCCCAAACCCTTCAGACCACGGGTGCTGTGCCCCTTCCCAAGAGTTGGGGAACCAACTAGGCCATTCACGGGGCCAAAAAGGTTTTCCCCCAAAATGAGGGGACCGAGTTTCCCAAAACCAATAGACCCTACCCAAGGAGGGGTTCTCCAAAGGGCTTGAAGCTAGTTTCAGACAAGGGAGGATGTGCCCACCAGGGGCCGGCCCTAGGTCAAACCTTTGGGGATGCCTCATCCCGCTAAGGAGTTTCCCCCTTAAAATTTGAGGCCCCGATCCCTGCTTTTAAAAACCCAGATCCCTGCTCGAAAGGACCGGGTTAAAGACTCCAACTCAACTTTCCAACCGGGCTCTGAGGGCCCCTTTCGACTTCGGGTTCTGAAAAACCCGGGGAGGGCCCCCCCTTAAGTTCAGAATGTCCGGCCCCGCAACTCGAGAAAACCAAGACCCCCTCCAAGCGAGAGGGGGTTCCCCGGCCCTCGCAAGCTCCCTAGAGAAAGCCCTAGGTCCCCGACTCCTTTCGACGGAATGCCTCACATGCCTCTGACACCTCGAGAGGCACGCAGAGCTCACTGCTTCAAAATTTGACGGAGCCTGACTCCTCTTGAACATTGACAGGAATCCCAGTATCCCTGTGGCTACTGGAAAGGGACCCTGGGTCTCCCGACTCACCTCGAGAAGCGTTCCTTTTGCCCTGCCAAGCCTCGAAGAGACTCCTGAGGTGTCCCTCGTAACTCGACAGGAGTCCTGACTTCGTTGAACCAACACGAGGGTTGAAGGGCCATCCCCGCCGTAAGTCGAGAATGTACCCCAGGTCCCCGCCGCAACTCGAGAAAAACCATGAGACTTCCCCCTCCAAGCGAGATGAGGCCCGATTCCCCTGCACTGCATGCAGAGCAATTCCGTGAGCCCCCTGAAACATGTCAGGAGCCTCGACTTGCTTGATGGATGTCGAGACAGTCCGCAAAAACACTGTCACAAGTAGAGAGGGACCCTGAGGTCACACCAGCATCGCGAAGGAGCTCCATGGGCCCCAAATCAACTCGAGATGAGGCCCGCTTCCCCTGCATTGACTCCAGAGCCATCCCCCCCAGTTCCCCATCAAACACGACCTGAGGCTTGACTCCCTTTAGGCAACTCCAGAGGTTCCCCGAGAACAACGGGCCAAGTCTAGAGGAGTACCAAGTTCAGCAGAGCAACTCGAGGACTGCTCCGTGTACCCCAAATTGCCTCGAGATGAGAGCTGATTCCCTGGCTTAGACTCAAGACGTAGGCCACCTTTCCACAAGCCCCTCAAGAGGAGGCTTCTCTCAGCAATAGGTATGAGGGAGGGACCCTGAGATTGCTGCCTCAATGGGCATATACACCGAGAAGACCTGACTCGAAAGGAGGCCGGCTTTCCTTGCAGTGGCTTGAATACAGTCTAGTCTTTCATCTCACAAGCTGAAGGGATGTCTGCACCACCTGTGGAGTCCCTAGAGAAAGCCCTAGGTCCCCGACTCCTTTCGACGGAATGCCTCACATGCCTCTGACACCTCGAGAGGCACGCAGAGCTCACTGCTTCAAAATTTGACGGAGCCTGACTCCTCTTGAACATTGACAGGAATCCCAGTATCCCTGTGGCTACTGGAAAGGGACCCTGGGTCTCCCGACTCACCTCGAGAAGCGTTCCTTTTGCCCTGCCAAGCCTCGAAGAGACTCCTGAGGTGTCCCTCGTAACTCGACAGGAGTCCTGACTTCGTTGAACCAACACGAGGGTTGAAGGGCCACCCCCGCCGTAAGTCGAGAATGTACCCCAGGTCCCCGCCGCAACTCGAGAAAAACCATGAGACTTCCCCCTCCAAGCGAGATGAGGCCCGATTCCCCCCTGCACTGCATGCAGAGCAATTCCGTGAGCCCCCTGAAACATGTCAGGAGCCTCGACTTGCTTGATGGGTGTCGAGACAGTCCGCAAAAACACTGTCACAAGTAGAGAGGGACCCTGAGGTCACACCAGCATCGCGAAGGAGCTCCATGGGCCCCAAATCAACTCGAGATGAGGCCCGCTTCCCCTGCATTGACTCCAGAGCCATCCCCCGTTCCCCATCAAACACGACCTGAGGCTTGACTCCCTTTAGGCAACTCCAGAGGTTCCCCGAGAACAACGGGCCAAGTCTAGAGGAGTACCAAGTTCAGCAGAGCA
>JAJLRB010002597.1:0-14130 GCA_020976825.1 Odocoileus hemionus | reverse complement strand
CCCGCTTCCCCTGCATTGACTCCAGAGCCATCCCCGTTCCCCATCAAACACGACCTGAGGCTTGACTCCCTTTAGGCAACTCCAGAGGTTCCCCGAGAACAACGGGCCAAGTCTAGAGGAGTACCAAGTTCAGCAGAGCAACTCGAGGACTGCTCCGTGTACCCCAAATTGCCTCGAGATGAGAGCTGATTCCCTGGCTTAGACTCAAGACGTAGGCCACCTTTCCACAAGCCCCTCAAGAGGAGGCTTCTCTCAGCAATAGGTATGAGGGAGGGACCCTGAGATTGCTGCCTCAATGGGCATATACACCGAGAAGCCCTGACTCGAAAGGAGGCCGGCTTTCCTTGCAGTGGCTTGAATACAGTCTAGTCTTTCATCTCACAAGGTGAAGGGATGTCTGCACCACCTGTGGAGTCCCTAGAGAAAGCCCTAGGTCCCCGACTCCTTTCGACGGAATGCCTCACATGCCTCTGACACCTCGAGAGGCACGCAGAGCTCACTGCTTCAAAATTTGACGGAGCCTGACTCCTCTTGAACATTGACAGGAATCCCAGTATCCCTGTGGCTACTGGAAAGGGACCCTGGGTCTCCCGACTCACCTCGAGAAGCGTCCTTTTGCCCTGCCAAGCCTCGAAGAGACTCCTGAGGTGTCCCTCGTAACTCGACAGGAGTCCTGACTTCGTTGAACAAACACGAGGGTTGAAGGGCCATCCCCGCCGTAAGTCGAGAATGTACCCCAGGTCCCCGCCGCAACTCGAGAAAAACCATGAGACTTCCCCCTCCAAGCGAGATGAGGCCCGATTCCCCTGCACTGCATGCAGAGCAATTCCGTGAGCCCCCTGAAACATGTCAGGAGCCTCGACTTGCTTGATGGATGTCGAGACAGTCCGCAAAAACACTGTCACAAGTAGAGAGGGACCCTGAGGTCACACCAGCATCGCGAAGGAGCTCCATGGGCCCCAAATCAACTCGAGATGAGGCCCGCTTCCCCTGCATTGACTCCAGAGCCATCCCCCGTTCCCCATCAAACACGACCTGAGGCTTGACTCCCTTTAGGCAACTCCAGAGGTTCCCCGAGAACAACGGGCCAAGTCTAGAGAGTACCAAGTTCAGCAGAGCAACTCGAGGACTGCTCCGTGTACCCCAAATTGCCTCGAGATGAGAGCTGATTCCCTGGCTTAGACTCAAGACGTAGGCCACCTTTCCACAAGCCCCTCAAGAGGAGGCTTCTCTCAGCAATAGGTATGAGGGAGGGACCCTGAGATTGCTGCCTCAATGGGCATATACACCGAGAAGCCCTGACTCGAAAGGAGGCCGGCTTTCCTTGCAGTGGCTTGAATACAGTCTAGTCTTTCATCTCACAAGGTGAAGGGATGTCTGCACCACCTGTGGAGTCCCTAGAGAAAGCCCTAGGTCCCCGACTCCTTTCGACGGAATGCCTCACATGCCTCTGACACCTCGAGAGGCACGCAGAGCTCACTGCTTCAAAATTTGACGGAGCCTGACTCCTCTTGAACATTGACAGGAATCCCAGTATCCCTGTGGCTACTGGAAAGGGACCCTGGGTCTCCCGACTCACCTCGAGAAGCGTCCCTTTTGCCCTGCCAAGCCTCGAAGAGACTCCTGAGGTGTCCCTCGTAACTCGACAGGAGTCCTGACTTCGTTGAACAAACACGAGGGTTGAAGGGCCATCCCCGCCGTAAGTCGAGAATGTACCCCAGGTCCCGCCGCAACTCGAGAAAAACCATGAGACTTCCCCCTCCAAGCGAGATGAGGCCCGATTCCCCTGCACTGCATGCAGAGCAATTCCGTGAGCCCCCTGAAACATGTCAGGAGCCTCGACTTGCTTGATGGATGTCGAGACAGTCCGCAAAAACACTGTCACAAGTAGAGAGGGACCCTGAGGTCACACCAGCATCGCGAAGGAGCTCCATGGGCCCCAAATCAACTCGAGATGAGGCCCGCTTCCCCTGCATTGACTCCAGAGCCATCCCCCGTTCCCCATCAAACACGACCTGAGGCTTGACTCCCTTTAGGCAACTCCAGAGGTTCCCCGAGAACAACGGGCCAAGTCTAGAGGAGTACCAAGTTCAGCAGAGCAACTCGAGGACTGCTCCGTGTACCCCAAATTGCCTCGAGATGAGAGCTGATTCCCTGGCTTAGACTCAAGACGTAGGCCACCTTTCCACAAGCCCCTCAAGAGGAGGCTTCTCTCAGCAATAGGTATGAGGGAGGGACCCTGAGATTGCTGCCTCAATGGGCATATACACCGAGAAGCCCTGACTCGAAAGGAGGCCGGCTTTCCTTGCAGTGGCTTGAATACAGTCTAGTCTTTCATCTCACAAGGTGAAGGGATGTCTGCACCACCTGTGGAGTCCCTAGAGAAAGCCCTAGGTCCCCGACTCCTTTCGACGGAATGCCTCACATGCCTCTGACACCTCGAGAGGCACGCAGAGCTCACTGCTTCAAAATTTGACGGAGCCTGACTCCTCTTGAACATTGACAGGAATCCCAGTATCCCTGTGGCTACTGGAAAGGGACCCTGGGTCTCCCGACTCACCTCGAGAAGCGTTCCTTTTGCCCTGCCAAGCCTCGAAGAGACTCCTGAGGTGTCCCTCGTAACTCGACAGGAGTCCTGACTTCGTTGAACCAAACACGAGGGTTGAAGGGCCATCCCCGCCGTAAGTCGAGAATGTACCCCAGGTCCCCGCCGCAACTCGAGAAAAACCATGAGACTTCCCCCTCCAAGCGAGATGAGGCCCGATTCCCCTGCACTGCATGCAGAGCAATTCCGTGAGCCCCCTGAAACATGTCAGGAGCCTCGACTTGCTTGATGGATGTCGAGACAGTCCGCAAAAACACTGTCACAAGTAGAGAGGGACCCTGAGGTCACACCAGCATCGCGAAGGAGCTCCATGGGCCCCAAATCAACTCGAGATGAGGCCCGCTTCCCCTGCATTGACTCCAGAGCCATCCCCCGTTCCCCATCAAACACGACCTGAGGCTTGACTCCCTTTAGGCAACTCCAGAGGTTCCCCGAGAACAACGGGCCAAGTCTAGAGGAGTACCAAGTTCAGCAGAGCAACTCGAGGACTGCTCCGTGTACCCCAAATTGCCTCGAGATGAGAGCTGATTCCCTGGCTTAGACTCAAGACGTAGGCCACCTTTCCACAAGCCCCTCAAGAGGAGGCTTCTCTCAGCAATAGGTATGAGGGAGGGACCCTGAGATTGCTGCCTCAATGGGCATATACACCGAGAAGCCCTGACTCGAAAGGAGGCCGGCTTTCCTTGCAGTGGCTTGAATACAGTCTAGTCTTTCATCTCACAAGCTGAAGGGATGTCTGCACCACCTGTGGAGTCCCTAGAGAAAGCCCTAGGTCCCCGACTCCTTTCGACGGAATGCCTCACATGCCTCTGACACCTCGAGAGGCACGCAGAGCTCACTGCTTCAAAATTTGACGGAGCCTGACTCCTCTTGAACATTGACAGGAATCCCAGTATCCCTGTGGCTACTGGAAAGGGACCCTGGGTCTCCCGACTCACCTCGAGAAGCGTTCCTTTTGCCCTGCCAAGCCTCGAAGAGACTCCTGAGGTGTCCCTCGTAACTCGACAGGAGTCCTGACTTCGTTGAACCAACACGAGGGTTGAAGGGCCATCCCCGCCGTAAGTCGAGAATGTACCCCAGGTCCCCGCCGCAACTCGAGAAAAACCATGAGACTTCCCCCTCCAAGCGAGATGAGGCCCGATTCCCCTGCACTGCATGCAGAGCAATTCCGTGAGCCCCCTGAAACATGTCAGGAGCCTCGACTTGCTTGATGGATGTCGAGACAGTCCGCAAAAACACTGTCACAAGTAGAGAGGGACCCTGAGGTCACACCAGCATCGCGAAGGAGCTCCATGGGCCCCAAATCAACTCGAGATGAGGCCCGCTTCCCCTGCATTGACTCCAGAGCCATCCCCCGTTCCCCATCAAACACGACCTGAGGCTTGACTCCCTTTAGGCAACTCCAGAGGTTCCCCGAGAACAACGGGCCAAGTCTAGAGGAGTACCAAGTTCAGCAGAGCAACTCGAGGACTGCTCCGTGTACCCCAAATTGCCTCGAGATGAGAGCTGATTCCCTGGCTTAGACTCAAGACGTAGGCCACCTTTCCACAAGCCCCTCAAGAGGAGGCTTCTCTCAGCAATAGGTATGAGGGAGGGACCCTGAGATTGCTGCCTCAATGGGCATATACACCGAGAAGCCCTGACTCGAAAGGAGGCCGGCTTTCCTTGCAGTGGCTTGAATACAGTCTAGTCTTTCATCTCACAAGCTGAAGGGATGTCTGCACCACCTGTGGAGTCCCTAGAGAAAGCCCTAGGTCCCCGACTCCTTTCGACGGAATGCCTCACATGCCTCTGACACCTCGAGAGGCACGCAGAGCTCACTGCTTCAAAATTTGACGGAGCCTGACTCCTCTTGAACATTGACAGGAATCCCAGTATCCCTGTGGCTACTGGAAAGGGACCCTGGGTCTCCCGACTCACCTCGAGAAGCGTTCCTTTTGCCCTGCCAAGCCTCGAAGAGACTCCTGAGGTGTCCCTCGTAACTCGACAGGAGTCCTGACTTCGTTGAACCAACACGAGGGTTGAAGGGCCATCCCCGCCGTAAGTCGAGAATGTACCCCAGGTCCCCGCCGCAACTCGAGAAAAACCATGAGACTTCCCCCTCCAAGCGAGATGAGGCCCGATTCCCTGCACTGCATGCAGAGCAATTCCGTGTGAGCCCCCTGAAACATGTCAGGAGCCTCGACTTGCTTGATGGATGTCGAGACAGTCCGCAAAAAAACACTGTCACAAGTAGAGAGGGACCCTGAGGTCACACCAGCATCGCGAAGGAGCTCCATGGGCCCCAAATCAACTCGAGATGAGGCCCGCTTCCCCTGCATTGACTCCAGAGCCATCCCCCGTTCCCCATCAAACACGACCTGAGGCTTGACTCCCTTTAGGCAACTCCAGAGGTTCCCCGAGAACAACGGGCCAAGTCTAGAGGAGTACCAAGTTCAGCAGAGCAACTCGAGGACTGCTCCGTGTACCCCAAATTGCCTCGAGATGAGAGCTGATTCCCTGGCTTAGACTCAAGACGTAGGCCACCTTTCCACAAGCCCCTCAAGAGGAGGCTTCTCTCAGCAATAGGTATGAGGGAGGGACCCTGAGATTGCTGCCTCAATGGGCATATACACCGAGAAGCCCTGACTCGAAAGGAGGCCGGCTTTCCTTGCAGTGGCTTGAATACAGTCTAGTCTTTCATCTCACAAGCTGAAGGGATGTCTGCACCACCTGTGGAGTCCCTAGAGAAAGCCCTAGGTCCCCGACTCCTTTCGACGGAATGCCTCACATGCCTCTGACACCTCGAGAGGCACGCAGAGCTCACTGCTTCAAAATTTGACGGAGCCTGACTCCTCTTGAACATTGACAGGAATCCCAGTATCCCTGTGGCTACTGGAAAGGGACCCTGGGTCTCCCGACTCACCTCGAGAAGCGTTCCTTTTGCCCTGCCAAGCCTCGAAGAGACTCCTGAGGTGTCCCTCGTAACTCGACAGGAGTCCTGACTTCGTTGAACCAACACGAGGGTTGAAGGGCCATCCCCGCCGTAAGTCGAGAATGTACCCCAGGTCCCCGCCGCAACTCGAGAAAAACCATGAGACTTCCCCCTCCAAGCGAGATGAGGCCCGATTCCCCTGCACTGCATGCAGAGCAATTCCGTGAGCCCCCTGAAACATGTCAGGAGCCTCGACTTGCTTGATGGATGTCGAGACAGTCCGCAAAAACACTGTCACAAGTAGAGAGGGACCCTGAGGTCACACCAGCATCGCGAAGGAGCTCCATGGGCCCCAAATCAACTCGAGATGAGGCCCGCTTCCCCTGCATTGACTCCAGAGCCATCCCCCGTTCCCCATCAAACACGACCTGAGGCTTGACTCCCTTTAGGCAACTCCAGAGGTTCCCCGAGAACAACGGGCCAAGTCTAGAGGAGTACCAAGTTCAGCAGAGCAACTCGAGGACTGCTCCGTGTACCCCAAATTGCCTCGAGATGAGAGCTGATTCCCTGGCTTAGACTCAAGACGTAGGCCACCTTTCCACAAGCCCCTCAAGAGGAGGCTTCTCTCAGCAATAGGTATGAGGGAGGGACCCTGAGATTGCTGCCTCAATGGGCATATACACCGAGAAGCCCTGACTCGAAAGGAGGCCGGCTTTCCTTGCAGTGGCTTGAATACAGTCTAGTCTTTCATCTCACAAGCTGAAGGGATGTCTGCACCACCTGTGGAGTCCCTAGAGAAAGCCCTAGGTCCCCGACTCCTTTCGACGGAATGCCTCACATGCCTCTGACACCTCGAGAGGCACGCAGAGCTCACTGCTTCAAAATTTGACGGAGCCTGACTCCTCTTGAACATTGACAGGAATCCCAGTATCCTGTGGCTACTGGAAAGGGACCCTGGGTCTCCCGACTCACCTCGAGAAGCGTTCCTTTTGCCCTGCCAAGCCTCGAAGAGACTCCTGAGGTGTCCCTCGTAACTCGACAGGAGTCCTGACTTCGTTGAACCAACACGAGGGTTGAAGGGCCATCCCCGCCGTAAGTCGAGAATGTACCCCAGGTCCCCGCCGCAACTCGAGAAAAACCATGAGACTTCCCCCTCCAAGCGAGATGAGGCCCGATTCCCCTGCACTGCATGCAGAGCAATTCCGTGAGCCCCCTGAAACATGTCAGGAGCCTCGACTTGCTTGATGGATGTCGAGACAGTCCGCAAAAACACTGTCACAAGTAGAGAGGGACCCTGAGGTCACACCAGCATCGCGAAGGAGCTCCATGGGCCCCAAATCAACTCGAGATGAGGCCCGCTTCCCCTGCATTGACTCCAGAGCCATCCCCCGTTCCCCATCAAACACGACCTGAGGCTTGACTCCCTTTAGGCAACTCCAGAGGTTCCCCGAGAACAACGGGCCAAGTCTAGAGGAGTACCAAGTTCAGCAGAGCAACTCGAGGACTGCTCCGTGTACCCCAAATTGCCTCGAGATGAGAGCTGATTCCCTGGCTTAGACTCAAGACGTAGGCCACCTTTCCACAAGCCCCTCAAGAGGAGGCTTCTCTCAGCAATAGGTATGAGGGAGGGACCCTGAGATTGCTGCCTCAATGGGCATATACACCGAGAAGCCCTGACTCGAAAGGAGGCCGGCTTTCCTTGCTGTGGCTTGAATACAGTCTAGTCTTTCATCTCACAAGCTGAAGGGATGTCTGCACCACCTGTGGAGTCCCTAGAGAAAGCCCTAGGTCCCCGACTCCTTTCGACGGAATGCCTCACATGCCTCTGACACCTCGAGAGGCACGCAGAGCTCACTGCTTCAAAATTTGACGGAGCCTGACTCCTCTTGAACATTGACAGGAATCCCAGTATCCCTGTGGCTACTGGAAAGGGACCCTGGGTCTCCCGACTCACCTCGAGAAGCGTTCCTTTTGCCCTGCCAAGCCTCGAAGAGACTCCTGAGGTGTCCCTCGTAACTCGACAGGAGTCCTGACTTCGTTGAACCAACACGAGGGTTGAAGGGCCATCCCCGCCGTAAGTCGAGAATGTACCCCAGGTCCCCGCCGCAACTCGAGAAAAACCATGAGACTTCCCCCTCCAAGCGAGATGAGGCCCGATTCCCCTGCACTGCATGCAGAGCAATTCCGTGAGCCCCCTGAAACATGTCAGGAGCCTCGACTTGCTTGATGGATGTCGAGACAGTCCGCAAAACACTGTCACAAGTAGAGAGGGACCCTGAGGTCACACCAGCATCGCGAAGGAGCTCCATGGGCCCCAAATCAACTCGAGATGAGGCCCGCTTCCCCTGCATTGACTCCAGAGCCATCCCCCGTTCCCCATCAAACACGACCTGAGGCTTGACTCCCTTTAGGCAACTCCAGAGGTTCCCCGAGAACAACGGGCCAAGTCTAGAGGAGTACCAAGTTCAGCAGAGCAACTCGAGGACTGCTCCGTGTACCCCAAATTGCCTCGAGATGAGAGCTGATTCCCTGGCTTAGACTCAAGACGTAGGCCACCTTTCCACAAGCCCCTCAAGAGGAGGCTTCTCTCAGCAATAGGTATGAGGGAGGGACCCTGAGATTGCTGCCTCAATGGGCATATACACCGAGAAGCCCTGACTCGAAAGGAGGCCGGCTTTCCTTGCAGTGGCTTGAATACAGTCTAGTCTTTCATCTCACAAGCTGAAGGGATGTCTGCACCACCTGTGGAGTCCCTAGAGAAAGCCCTAGGTCCCCGACTCCTTTCGACGGAATGCCTCACATGCCTCTGACACCTCGAGAGGCACGCAGAGCTCACTGCTTCAAAATTTGACGGAGCCTGACTCCTCTTGAACATTGACAGGAATCCCAGTATCCCTGTGGCTACTGGAAAGGGACCCCTGGGTCTCCCGACTCACCTCGAGAAGCGTTCCTTTTGCCCTGCCAAGCCTCGAAGAGACTCCTGAGGTGTCCCTCGTAACTCGACAGGAGTCCTGACTTCGTTGAACAAACACGAGGGTTGAAGGGCCATCCCCGCCGTAAGTCGAGAATGTACCCCAGGTCCCCGCCGCAACTCGAGAAAAACCATGAGACTTCCCCCTCCAAGCGAGATGAGGCCCGATTCCCCTGCACTGCATGCAGAGCAATTCCGTGAGCCCCCTGAAACATGTCAGGAGCCTCGACTTGCTTGATGGATGTCGAGACAGTCCGCAAAAACACTGTCACAAGTAGAGAGGGACCCTGAGGTCACACCAGCATCGCGAAGGAGCTCCATGGGCCCCAAATCAACTCGAGATGAGGCCCGCTTCCCCTGCATTGACTCCAGAGCCATCCCCCGTTCCCCATCAAACACGACCTGAGGCTTGACTCCCTTTAGGCAACTCCAGAGGTTCCCCGAGAACAACGGGCCAAGTCTAGAGGAGTACCAAGTTCAGCAGAGCAACTCGAGGACTGCTCCGTGTACCCCAAATTGCCTCGAGATGAGAGCTGATTCCCTGGCTTAGACTCAAGACGTAGGCCACCTTTCCACAAGCCCCTCAAGAGGAGGCTTCTCTCAGCAATAGGTATGAGGGAGGGACCCTGAGATTGCTGCCTCAATGGGCATATACACCGAGAAGCCCTGACTCGAAAGGAGGCCGGCTTTTCCTTGCAGTGGCTTGAATACAGTCTAGTCTTTCATCTCACAAGCTGAAGGGATGTCTGCACCACCTGTGGAGTCCCTAGAGAAAGCGTTAAGGTCCCCGATCTTTCGGCGGAATGCTCACATGCCTCTGGACCACCTCGAGAGCCACACGCAGAGCTCACTGCTTTCAAAAATTTGACGGAGCCTGACTACCTCTTGTACATTGACAGGATTCCAAGTATACCTGTGAGCTTCTGGAATGGGACCCTGCATGTGGTCTCCCCGACTCACCTCGAGAAGCGTTCCCTTTTGCCCCTCCCTCCTGCCAAGCCTCGACGAGGGACTCCTAGAGGGTAAGTGACTCCGGGGGTTGGAGGTTTTGTCCCTCCTAAAACTCGACAGGAGTACCTGACTTCGTTGTGAACCAACACGAGGTTGTTGAAGGGCAATCCCCGCCGTAAGTCGAGAATGTACCCCAGGTCCCCGCCGCAAACTCGAGAAAAAAACCATGAGACCTTCCCCCTCCAAGCGAGATGAGATGAGGCCCCGATTCCCCTGCACCTTGCACTGCATGCAGAGCAATTCCGTGAGCCCCCCTGAAACATGTCAGGAGGAGCCTCGACTTTGCTTTTTGATGGATGTCGAGACAGTCCGCAAAAAAAAATCAAAAAAACTGTTCACAAGTAGAGAGGGACCCTGAGGTCACACCAGCATCGCGAAGGAGCTCCATGGGCCCCAAACAACTCGAGATGAGGCCCCGCTTTCCCCTGCATTGACTCCAGAGCCATCCCCCGTTCCCCATCAAACACGACCTGAGGCTTGACTCCCTTTTTTAGGAGCAAACTCCAGAGGTTCCCCGAGAGAACAAACCACGGGCCAATCTAGAACGATACTCTAAGTTCAGCCGAGCGCAACTCGAGGACGCTCCGAGTACCCCCCAAATTCCGACGCTCAGATAGAGCTGATTCCCTTTTCGACGGAATGCCTCACATGCCTCTGACACCTCGAGAGGCACGCAGAGCTCACTGCTTCAAAATTTGACGGAGCCTGACTCCTCTTGAACATTGACAGGAATCCCAGTATCCCTGTGGCTACTGGAAAGGGACCCTGGGTCTCCCGACTCACCTCGAGAAGCGTTCCTTTTGCCCTGCCAAGCCTCGAAGAGACTCCTGAGGTGTCCCTCGTAACTCGACAGGAGTCCTGACTTCGTTGAACAACACGAGGGTTGAAGGGCCATCCCCGCCGTAAGTCGAGAATGTACCCCAGGTCCCCGCCGCAACTCGAGAAAAACCATGAGACTTCCCCCTCCAAGCGAGATGAGGCCCGATTCCCCTGCACTGCATGCAGAGCAATTCCGTGAGCCCCCTGAAACATGTCAGGAGCCTCGACTTGCTTGATGGATGTCGAGACAGTCCGCAAAAACACTGTCACAAGTAGAGAGGGACCCTGAGGTCACACCAGCATCGCGAAGGAGCTCCATGGGCCCCAAATCAACTCGAGATGAGGCCCGCTTCCCCTGCATTGACTCCAGAGCCATCCCCCGTTCCCCATCAAACACGACCTGAGGCTTGACTCCCTTTAGGCAACTCCAGAGGTTCCCCGAGAACAACGGGCCAAGTCTAGAGGAGTACCAAGTTCAGCAGAGCAACTCGAGGACTGCTCCGTGTACCCCAAATTGCCTCGAGATGAGAGCTGATTCCCTGGCTTAGACTCAAGACGTAGGCCACCTTTCCACAAGCCCCTCAAGAGGAGGCTTCTCTCAGCAATAGGTATGAGGGAGGGACCCTGAGATTGCTGCCTCAATGGGCATATACACCGAGAAGCCCTGACTCGAAAGGAGGCCGGCTTTCCTTGCAGTGGCTTGAATACAGTCTAGTCTTTCATCTCACAAGCTGAAGGGATGTCTGCACCACCTGTGGAGTCCCTAGAGAAAGCCCTAGGTCCCCGACTCCTTTCGACGGAATGCCTCACATGCCTCTGACACCTCGAGAGGCACGCAGAGCTCACTGCTTCAAAATTTGACGGAGCCTGACTCCTCTTGAACATTGACAGGAATCCCAGTATCCCTGTGGCTACTGGAAAGGGACCCTGGGTCTCCCGACTCACCTCGAGAAGCGTCCCTTTTGCCCTGCCAAGCCTCGAAGAGACTCCTGAGGTGTCCCTCGTAACTCGACAGGAGTCCTGACTTCGTTGAACAAACACGAGGGTTGAAGGGCCATCCCCGCCGTAAGTCGAGAATGTACCCCAGGTCCCCGCCGCAACTCGAGAAAAACCATGAGACTTCCCCCTCCAAGCGAGATGAGGCCCGATTCCCCTGCACTGCATGCAGAGCAATTCCGTGAGCCCCCTGAAACATGTCAGGAGCCTCGACTTGCTTGATGGATGTCGAGACAGTCCGCAAAAACACTGTCACAAGTAGAGAGGGACCCTGAGGTCACACCAGCATCGCGAAGGAGCTCCATGGGCCCCAAATCAACTCGAGATGAGGCCCGCTTCCCCTGCATTGACTCCAGAGCCATCCCCCGTTCCCCATCAAACACGACCTGAGGCTTGACTCCCTTTAGGCAACTCCAGAGGTTCCCCGAGAACAACGGGCCAAGTCTAGAGGAGTACCAAGTTCAGCAGAGCAACTCGAGGACTGCTCGTGTACCCCAAATTGCCTCGAGATGAGAGCTGATTCCCTGGCTTAGACTCAAGACGTAGGCCACCTTTCCACAAGCCCCTCAAGAGGAGGCTTCTCTCAGCAATAGGTATGAGGGGAGGGACCCTGAGATTGCTGCCTCAATGGGCATATACACCGAGAAGCCCTGACTCGAAAGGAGGCCGGGTTTCCTTGCAGTGGCTTGAATACAGTCTAGTCTTTCATCTCACAAGCTGAAGGGATGTCTGCACCACCTGTGGAGTCCCTAGAGAAAGCCCTAGGTCCCCGACTCCTTTCGACGGAATGCCTCACATGCCTCTGACACCTCGAGAGCACGCAGAGCTCACTGCTTCAAAATTTGACGGAGCCTGACTCCTCTTGAACATTGACAGGAATCCCAGTATCCCTGTGGCTACTGGAAAGGGACCCTGGGTCTCCCGACTCACCTCGAGAAGCGTCCCTTTTGCCCTGCCAAGCCTCGAAGAGACTCCTGAGGTGTCCCTCGTAACTCGACAGGAGTCCTGACTTCGTTGAACAAACACGAGGGTTGAAGGGCCATCCCCGCCGTAAGTCGAGAATGTACCCCAGGTCCCCGCCGCAACTCGAGAAAAACCATGAGACTTCCCCCTCCAAGCGAGATGAGGCCCGATTCCCCTGCACTGCATGCAGAGCAATTCCGTGAGCCCCCTGAAACATGTCAGGAGCCTCGACTTGCTTGATGGATGTCGAGACAGTCCGCAAAAACACTGTCACAAGTAGAGAGGGACCCTGAGGTCACACCAGCATCGCGAAGGAGCTCCATGGGCCCCAAATCAACTCGAGATGAGGCCCGCTTCCCCTGCATTGACTCCAGAGCCATCCCCCGTTCCCCATCAAACACGACCTGAGGCTTGACTCCCTTTAGGCAACTCCAGAGGTTCCCCGAGAACAACGGGCCAAGTCTAGAGGAGTACCAAGTTCAGCAGAGCAACTCGAGGACTGCTCCGTGTACCCCAAATTGCCTCGAGATGAGAGCTGATTCCCTGGCTTAGACTCAAGACGTAGGCCACCTTTCCACAAGCCCCTCAAGAGGAGGCTTCTCTCAGCAATAGGTATGAGGGAGGGACCCTGAGATTGCTGCCTCAATGGGCATATACACCGAGAAGCCCTGACTCGAAAGGAGGCCGGCTTTCCTTGCAGTGGCTTGAATACAGTCTAGTCTTTCATCTCACAAGCTGAAGGGATGTCTGCACCACCTGTGGAGTCCCTAGAGAAAGCCCTAGGTCCCCGACTCCTTTCGACGGAATGCCTCACATGCCTCTGACACCTCGAGAGGCACGCAGAGCTCACTGCTTCAAAATTTGACGAGCCTGACTCCTCTTGAACATTGACAGGAATCCCAGTATCCCTGTGGCTACTGGAAAGGGACCCTGGGTCTCCCGACTCACCTCGAGAAGCGTTCCTTTTGCCCTGCCAAGCCTCGAAGAGACTCCTGAGGTGTCCCTCGTAACTCGACAGGAGTCCTGACTTCGTTGAACAAACACGAGGGTTGAAGGGCCATCCCCGCCGTAAGTCGAGAATGTACCCCAGGTCCCCGCCGCAACTCGAGAAAAACCATGAGACTTCCCCTCCAAGCGAGATGAGGCCCGATTCCCCTGCACTGCATGCAGAGCAATTCCGTGAGCCCCCTGAAACATGTCAGGAGCCTCGACTTGCTTGATGGATGTCGAGACAGTCCGCAAAAACACTGTCACAAGTAGAGAGGGACCCTGAGGTCACACCAGCATCGCGAAGGAGCTCCATGGGCCCCAAATCAACTCGAGATGAGGCCCGCTTTCCCTGCATTGACTCCAGAGCCATCCCCCGTTCCCCATCAAACACGACCTGAGGCTTGACTCCCTTTAGGCAACTCCAGAGGTTCCCCGAGAACAACGGGCCAAGTCTAGAGGAGTACCAAGTTCAGCAGAGCAACTCGAGGACTGCTCCGTGTACCCCAAATTGCCTCGAGATGAGAGCTGATTCCCTGGCTTAGACTCAAGACGTAGGCCACCTTTCCACAAGCCCCTCAAGAGGAGGCTTCTCTCAGCAATAGGTATGAGGGAGGGACCCTGAGATTGCTGCCTCAATGGGCATATACACCGAGAAGCCCTGACTCGAAAGGAGGCCGGCTTTCCTTGCAGTGGCTTGAATACAGTCTAGTCTTTCATCTCACAAGGTGAAGGGATGTCTGCACCACCTGTGGAGTCCCTAGAGAAAGCCCTAGGTCCCCGACTCCTTTCGACGGAATGCCTCACATGCCTCTGACACCTCGAGAGGCACGCAGAGCTCACTGCTTCAAAATTTGACGGAGC
>JAJLRB010002596.1:0-14152 GCA_020976825.1 Odocoileus hemionus | reverse complement strand
ACAGGAGATGACAACAGTGAACGCGACATTTTAGGAAGCAGTGAGTTAAATGGACTGGAATGGGTGAATTTGACTCAAAAGACCATTATATCTACTACTGTGGGCAGGAATCCCTTAGAAGAAAGGGAAGAGCCATCATAGTCAACAAAAGTCTGAAATGCAGTACATGGATGCAATCTCAAAAACAACAGAATGATCTCTGTTTATTTCCAATGTAAGCCATTCAGTATCATGTATCCAAGTATATACTCTGAACAGTAACGCGAAAAAGCTGAAGTTGAATGTTTCTATGAAGACTACCAAGACCTTTTAAACTAACTCACTCAAATCAGAGTATCTTTTTCATTATAGGGACTGGAAATGCTCAAAAGTAGGAAGTCAAGAAACACCTGAGTAACAGGCAATTTGGCCTTGGAGTACGAATGAAGCAGGGCAAGGCTAACAGAGAGTTTTGCCAAAGACACAGCTGGTCATAGGCTGCATAAGAACCTCTCTCCAACAACACAAGAGAAAGGACTCTACACATGGATATCACCAGATGGTAATACCGAAATCAGATGATTATATTCTTTTGCAGCATGAGATGGAGAAGCTGTATTATACAGTCAGCAAAAACAAGACTGAGAGTGACTGTGGCTTCAGATCATGAATATTCTTATTGTCAAATTCTAAGACTTAAACTGAAAAAGTAGGGGAAACCACTAGACCATTCAGGTACGACCCTAAATCTCAAAATCCTCTTCAATGACTATACAGTGGAGGTGACAAATAGATTTAAGGGACTAGATCTGATAGACAGAGAGCCTGATGAACTATGGATGGAGATTGGTGACATTGTACAGGAGACAGGGATCAAGACCATCCAAGGAAAAGACATGCAAAAAAAGTAAAATGGCTGTACTGAGGAGGCCTTACAAATAGCTTGTGAAAAGAAAAGTGAAGCCAGAAGCAAGGAGTTAAAGGAAGATATACCCGTAAGAATGCCAGAGTTCCAAAAAACCACAAAGGAGAGATAAGAAAGCCTTCCTCAGTGATCAGTGCATCTGAAGAAATAGAGGAAAATACAATAGAATGGGAAACACGACTAGAGATCTCTTCCAAGAAATTAAGATACCAAGGGAACATTTTGTGAAGATGGGCTCAATAAACGGACAGAAATGGAACTATGGACTAACAGAAGCAGAAGAGTATTAAGAAGAGGTGCAAGAATACACAGAAGAACTATACAAAAAAGATCTTCATGACCCAGATAACCACCGATGGTGTGATCCACTCACCTAGAACCAGACATTCCTGAAAATTTGAAGTCAAGTGGGCCTTAGGAAGCATCACTAAAACAAAGCTAGTGGAGGTGATGGAATTCCAGCTGAGCTTTTTATCAAATCCTAAAGATGATGCTGTGAAAGTGATGCACTCAATATGCCAGCAAATTTGGAAAACTCAGCAGTGGCCACAGGACTGGAAAAGAAGGGGGTCAGTTTCATTCCAATCCAAAGAAAGGCAATGCCAAAGAATGCTTCTCAAACTTACTGACACAATTGCACTCATCTCTCCGCTAGCAAAAGTAATGCTCAAAATTCTCCAAGCAGGCTTCAACAGTATGAACCATGAACTTCCAGATGTTCAAGCTGGTTTTAGAAAAGGCAGAGGAACCAGAGATCAAATTGCCAACATCTTGCTGGATCATTGAAATAAAGCAAGAGAGTTCCAGAAAAAAATCTACTTCTGCTTTATTGACTATGCCAAAGCCTTTGACTATGTGTTGGATAACAATAAACTCTGAAAATTCTTTAAAAGATAGGATACCAAACCACTTGGATCCTGCCTCTTGAGAAAATGCTGTCTGCAGGTCAGGAAGCAACAGTTAGAACAGGAACATGGAACAACAGGACTGGTTCCAAATAGGAAAAGGAGTACATAAAGGATGTATTTTGTCTCCCTTCCTCATTTAACTTATATGAAGAGCACATCATGAGAAGTCGCTGGGCTGGATGGACTCACAAGCTGGAATCAAAGACTGCCAGGAGGTAATATCAATAACCTCAGGATATGCGATGTCACCACCTTATAAAGCAGAGAAGTGAAGAAGAACTAAAGATTATTCTTCATGGAATGTGAAAGGGGAGAGTGAAAAAGTTGGCTTTAAACTCAACATTCAAACACTAAGCAACACCTCCCCCAATTCATGCATATAAAAGGGAAACAGGGCCTGACTTAATTTTTCGCTCCAAATCCTGCAGACGGTAAATGCAGCCAAGAAATTAAAAGACACTTACTTTAAGGAATTTTAGACCACATAGTACATATTAAAAAGCAAGACACTACTTTGCCACAAACTCTCCCTGGGAAAAGCTATGGTTTTTCCCCATAGTCATATTGGATGTAAGTTTTGGATTTTAAAAAAAAGCGAATGCGAAGAATGAAAGCTTTTTTTTTTTTATTTTTTTATTGACAACTTAAATTTTTGAAATTTTTTTATTTTTCGGGTGTACAGAAAGGATCTTACACAAGCAAAATTTTTCACTCTTTTCTTATTTTTTTCCCAAAAGGGGCCTTGCGAATATTAATTAGAATCTCGTGCATATAGTAGATTTATATAGTTATCTTTTATAATAAGTAGGGGTATATATAAACCCCTTCTCTTTTTTATAAAAACACAGGGGAAAACATTAGGTAAATAAAACCGAAATTTGGAGGGAAAAAGGCTAACGGGAAAAGAAATTCATATCCTGAATGAAATTTTTTCACTGAAAAAACTGATGCTCCCCACGTGATAGAACAATCCCTGAAATTACTGCAATGAGGGTTGATGGATATGATGCCGGGGCAAAGATTGGATAAATCGATGTTTTTAAACTGTGGTGTTGGAGACGACTCTTGAGATCCCTTGGACTGCAAGAGTTTCAACAAGTCATCAAAAGGAAATCAGCCTATGTTATGGAAGGACTGGTCAAAGGGTGAAACCCAAATATTTTGGGCCACCTGATCAAAGAGCGACCATTTAAAAAGACCCTGAATGGGAAAGCTGGGGGCAGCAAGAGAAGAGGATGACAAGGGAGAGATGGTTATGTCATCCTGCCAAGGGACATTAGTTTGAAAGCCCAAAATTTTGGGGGGACAGGGACCCGGTGTGTTTCAGCCCAGGGGGCGCAAAGAGTCATCACAACTAGAAAATGAACAAAGGACTGAAATTACTTAAAGATCTAAAAATGGTTTTTTTTATTAAGAAACAAAAAAATTGTAGGTAAAAAAAATTTACCCAGTTTGTCATCACTATGAGCTCATGTATCATAAGGGAAAAAACTTTTTTTAAAAAAACTAAAGCACATGACCAACAATCTGACTGGACACAGTATATTATAGTTATGCAATAATATCTGTGAAAAAATGAAAAACATTTTCAATGGGATTGTTATCTGTCTAAAACTATAAGGGTGGCCACGTGGTACTATGGTAAAGAATCTGCCCCGAACAGGAGACTCAAGAGACATCGACTTATCCCGGGGTTTGGGAAAAACCCCTGGAGGAGAAAATGGAACCTCCCAAAATACTTGCCGGGGAAATCCCATAGACCAAGGAGCATAGGGATTTGTTAAAACACATCAGAAAATGTTTTTTGGATATTTTTTTTTTTAAACTCTGAGATGGAAGTCAGAACAGATCAAGAATCACATGTACTACAAAATTAACATTTTTTAAACCCCAAAAAAATCTGAGTCCATTCTATGGCCCTTACATCTCCCCCTTTTCAAAACAGAAAAAACTTTTTAAATTGCTATATTCAAAAGGCTATTTAAAACTATATCCTTTAAAAAGGCTTAAGGGACATCAATTTTTAATTTAAAAATGAAATCAAAACCCAATTCGTCTCTGAAAGTGGGTGGATTATTGAACATTTTCAACTTTGTTGTTCTTCAATCATTAAAACAGGAATGATCAAAAAAATTTTTAAAATCACAAAAAACCCACCTTCAGGGGTGCGTTAGGGGTCAGGTGAGGGGTTTGAGAAAGACTTTTCTAGTACTAACTTTAAAAATGCAAACATTATGATTAGAAAAAAATATTCATATTAGTACTTATTATCGAAATTCATTCCTGTTTAAAAACATTCTAAGGATTTTTTTTAACCCCATCCTTCCAGTCCTTAAAATCAACATAAACTCCTTTTTGGATTTTGTTTTAAATTCATGAAAATGGTTTTGTTTTGGGTCTTGTTTTTCCTTTTTCCTTAGCATAAGCCCAAAAAGCCCGTCATGTTGCCCAATACAAATTCCCTTTTTGGGCATTGCTGAATAACATTTTTTATTTTATGTATATAAATAATAAATTTATATTCTTTAACTATTTCTATTTATATGTTTTTATTATATTAATTTAATAAATATTTATTTACAGGCTTATTTGTATTATCTGTATAAAATTTTCTTTACCCACTCATACATCTGACAATTTAGTTTCTCCAGGTTTTAGTTATTAATAATGCTGCGTAACATGAGTACCGATGTTTTTCAGATCCCTGACATATCACTTTTTGGGCCCTTTTGGCTAAAATCAAATAAAAATTCCTGCATCATCCTTGGCAAAAACATAAGTGGGTTTCAGAATTAAAACAGTAGTCTTAATTTACTTGCTTGAGAAACCTCGAAGTTTTTGTATGACGAGCAAAATTAATTCCAATTATGGGAGGCTCCATTTTCTCTACAACTTAAAAAAGATTCTGTCTCTTTGTATCTCATATGCCATCCAAACATTTAGGTAAACTCATTTTTGTTATGATTTGAATTTCCTGCAATTATGTTTTAAAACCCCCTCATATTCTGATGGTTGTTTTGTATTTTTTGGAAAACTATCTTTTCAGTTTTTTCCCCATTTTTAAATTTTATTTGTTTTTAACTACTAAACTGAAAAAATGCGTGCATTTTTTTAGATAAACCCCTTAAAAGAATAAATGTAAATTTTTTCTCCTTTCCCATAGCTATCTCTAAATTTTGTTGTTTCCTTCCATTTTTCTGATTTAGAGCTTGAGATTCTGGACTTCAGACTGTTTCAGAGAAGTAAACTTACTGACCTGCTAGCTTTTCCTCCTCTGCTTGGTGACCCGAGCCCCTT
This sequence comes from Odocoileus hemionus, assembly GCA_020976825.1. NCBI lineage: Eukaryota > Metazoa > Chordata > Mammalia > Artiodactyla > Cervidae > Odocoileus > Odocoileus hemionus. Next base: position 9,043 of record JAJLRB010002596.1, on the reverse strand, counting down.
TTTAGAGGCCTGACAACTCCGACAAAAATACCAAAACATGTATCTACATGGGAAGAAAAAGCCCCAGCAGGGCCCCATCTTCTATCCATCTCTACAAAGGCACTTCATAAAGTCCAGCAATATTTTAATGACCAGGAGTGCCCTTAGTCTGTGCCCTTGAACAGAAAATTGCTCAGCATGTTCTCACTAAATTATGGCAAAAACAGAACTGTGAAGAAAGATACAGCACTATATTTGAAAATACGGGTGGTGTGACAAATTAAAAAACATAAACAATATCAATACAAACACATCCCTTTGGTATAGTTTAGCACATACATGCAATTAATTTAGACTTTACATATTGCTGAATGTATACAACAATAGTAAGGATTTTACAGAATTTGGAAACAACCTATGATGGTTTGGATCCATACTTTATTTATTGGAACAACCAATAATGTTTGCTAGAAATATATTCATACTTTGGTTTTTGCCAAACAACCTGCAAAAAACACTAACCCCTTTTTTGACCATTCATTTAAAATTGAATCAAAACAATAGAATCCCCTTTTTTTCCAAAAAAGAAGGGAAAAAAATCAAAACTTTTTGCATCAAAAGGGGACTGCAAAATTTTTATTTTTATGTCAATCCTTCACAACAAGCTTATCTAGATGAAAAAAAAAATAATAACACACTTTATCGTCCTCAAAATAAAAGCTGTTTATAAAAGCAAATATATTTTTGGGAAAAATTTTTTAAAAATTTTCATAAGAATCAAAGTTTATAGAAAGGTAAGACAGGAAAAAGGAGAGAAAGAAGAGGGGAAAATGCTCCAAATTTAACTCTCAGATGACAAAAACTTGATATATTTAATAAAACTTTTTAAATTACCAAATTAATAATTATTTTTTAAAACATTATTTTGCTGTTTGGAGAAAATAGCCAAATATGCCCCCATTCAAATAAAAATAAAATTCGGGCAGGTTAAAAAATGAAACCCAGAAAAGTTATTAAAAAGACAAGAGTTAAAATTTATAAATCTTGGGGAAGAAAACCCTTGCAAAGATCAGACACACTTCACGCTTTTTACTTTCAGAGTATAAAATGTATCATACATTTGTGAGAAACAGAGAATGACATTTTTCTTGACTTCGGGGCTTATAGATCAATAAAATAATATTTAAAAAGATATTTTTCTCATTGCTTTTAAAAAAAACACAAATATAAATTAATATGTCTCATTCATTTTGGGCTGCAATTTCACCACCATAGTAAAGATTAAATACAAACTTTTTCACAAGTTCGTGGCTAGGAATTTCCAAGATTAACCACAACAGACTCCCAAAAACCGAAGTTCCCCACCTCATTCCAACGGCCCCTTTTTCCTGTGCCACTGGGAAAGTTGTCGAGAGTTCTATAACATTCCCTTTTAAAAAATTTTAATTTACCTATCATTATGCAAAGGGCCCACCCCAATACTCCCACATTAAATAGGTTTAACTTACTTTTTGGGGGGGACAAAAGTTTTAAACCAAAGCAACATCAAATGTAAGAAAAAAGTTCATATGCAAAAGATCTTTTAAAAAGAAGGTGAAAGAGGAGAGGAAAAACCCGGCAAAAAATCAACATTTTAAAAAAAAAAAAAAATGAAACCATGGGATTCGGTCCCATCACTTCATGAAAAAAATTGGAAAAAAGTGACAACTTTATTTCTTGGGGCCCAAAATCGTGGGGGACAGTGACTAAGTTATGAAAAAAAAAGAAACTTTTCCCTTTAAAGAATAGCAAGACAAACACAACAGCATATTAAAAACAACACTTTACTTCTGACAAAGTTCTGTATAACAAAGCTGTGTTTTTCCTAGATCATGGAGTTGGACCATAAAAAAGGGGGAGCACTGAAGAATTGATCTTTTAAACTGTATTTGGAGAAGATTCCTAAAGCACTTGGGTAGCAAGGAATCCCACCATTAACCTAAAGGAAATCAGTTCTGAATATTTTTGGGAAAAAAATGATGCTGAAGCTGAAACTCTAATACTTTGACCACCTGAGTGAAGAACGACTCATTGGAAAAGAACCTATCTGTAAAAAATTGAAGGCAGGAGAAAGGGGACAATGGGGGATAGATGGTTTGGTGGTTTCACGACTCAAGCACATGATTTGAGTAAACCTGGGGGTTTTGGGTGGGCAGGGAGCAAAGGGCTCACCCATGGGGTTCCCAAAGAGCAGACACAACTGAGTGACGAACTAACTGAAACCCTACTTTTCCTTAAAACTTTTTGAAAATGGGCTAGCCAAGCTGGTTCTTGGCTCAATTCAATTTACGGGGTTTTCCGAAATTTTAAAAGTTTTTTTCATAATAAAAACACTAGAAACCACATCCCCTTTTTAGGGCAGAAAACGTACATGAAGTAAAACAAAAGGTTTTATAATTTTTCAGATACTGCTGTTAAAAAAAAAATTTACCTATTGATTTCTTCACCCAAAAAAATTTTTCATGCATTTTTCTACTTGCCAAGAAGGTTTTTTTTTCTTTTTTTTTAAAATTTTTGATCAATCTATTCTTCATTTATGTTTGGGAAAATAAAAATGCACAATCATTCAATATAACAAATATTAATCCAATCATTAAATTGTACTTAACTATCTATTTGAATACACAAAATACTAGGCTGGGAGACACACAAAAACTAAATGGAAAATAAAAAAAGTTTTTTCTGATGGGGCATAGAGGGCTATACAAATAAAAGGGGAAAATCACTATCAATAAAATATCGAGATACCGTTCCTAAAAGGGGGCTTAAAGGGGAATTCCCCCCTCCAAAAAAATGGGTGGGCACCATCAGACACTGTTTCTTAAGCAAAATTTTGTACAAATTAATTTACAAAACAATCTCATTTCAAGGCGACTTTTCATATATGAGAAAACACAATTTTAACAAAATTGTTTTGCAATGCTTTTTTAAAAAAGAGTATCAGAAATACATTCTTCTTGTTTCTGACCTTTTAAGGGAAAAACTTTCAAAATTCCATTTGCGTATTATTGAACTTGTTTTTTGCATTTACATCCTTAATTACGTTGAGTACTTTCCCCTAAACTTGAATTGTTTAGTTTTTTTATGATTTTTTTATTATGAAAGGGCTTGAATTTTTCCAACTGTCAGAAAAAAGAAGGGGAAATTAAGAAAATAATTTCCCCTGACACACATTAAAAATAAAAAAAATTTGGGTCAATTAAGCAAGGGGGCAGAGCACATAAATAAGGAAAAATCCAAAAAATTTTTCCCAAAAAATCCAAGAAACAAAACAAAAAGAAAACATTAATACTAGATTTTTTAAACACTAAGATAAAATTAAAAAAGGCTTTCTCCTTGGGAAAAAAAGCATGACAAACAGACGCATATTAAAAAATTTAGACATCACTTTTACCCAACAAAGTCTATGTGGTCAAAGCGATGGTTTTTTTCCAGTATCAAATACACTTGTAGAGAGGCCATAAAGAAGGCTGTGCACTGAAGAACTGGGCTTTTGAACTGTCTGTTTCAAAACCTTGAAATCCCCTTTGGGGGGCCAGGAGATCAAACTAGTCTCCCAAAGGAAATCAGTCCTAAACATTTATTGGGAGGACTAAGCGAAGCTGAACCCCCAATACTTTGGTCACCCCGATGTGAAAAAACTCATTTGAAAAGACCCCTGCTGGAAAAGTCAAGGACAGGGGGAAGAGGGGTACTTAGGATAAAAGGTTGGGTGACACACTGACCTAGAGAAGTTTTAGCAAACTCTGGGAACAGTGAATGACCTAGAGACTGACATGCTTCTCCCAGATTTGCAGAGTCAAAAAGACTTAAAAACTGAACAAAAACAAAAAATTTAAATTTAATGACCCAAATTGTCCAAAATTTAACCATTTTATGAAAACCCATTTTTTTTTTTCAAAAAAGAAAAAAAAAAACCTCCCGAAAATTTATATGAAAAACTCAAGCAATTCCAAAAAAAGCAATCATACTTCTTGTTTTTAAAACATACAATGAATTTAAAAGATTATCCCGGAGTATGGTACTGGCTTTAAAGACAGATGCACATGGTGAAGCAGTCATGATTGGCAGAGTAGAAAGATCCTGAACTCATGCCCTCTAAAGGGAAAAGCCCAAAAAATTATGACTATGTAGGAGCCACTGCTGATGAGAAAAAACCTGAAGACTAGCAGATCTTTTACTAAAAATATATAAAGTAGGAACCATGACAAAGACAGAGAGTAGTGAGTGATACAGGGTATAGTCCAGTCTTATACCTCAAGTGGGCAATAAACCTAGGTGATAATCCATTGCAGATATTTTCCCAAAGGAAGAAATTGTTCTGAACCCCACATAGAGTTACTTAGCTCAGGACTCCTACACTGGGAAGTGATTCTCCCCTAAAAATATATGACTTTGTAAGCCAGTGGGGATTCCTTTTCAGAGAGCCAGGGGGCTTCGGAAAAAAGTGACACCAGCCTTAAAAGTCACATCCATACAATATGAAATAGAAATCTGAAAAGAGCTTGAGTCCCGATCAAATTGCTCATAATGGACAAGCATCCAAGAAATATAAAAGAAAATTTAGTTTCATTTTGGGGAACATAGATACGGTAGCAAACATTTGGGGTAGCTATCCTATGATAATGACATGATGCCGGCAAGCATCATGTTGGAATCCTCCCACAGGAGGATGTTGGAATCCTTCCTATCTGGATTCCTCAGTTGGAATCCCTCTAGAATCCACCATCTGTGGTGGGTGCAAATATCACTCACCAGGCAGGGGGCATCAATGTTGAAAACCCCAGGGCAAGGGGTTTAGCAGAGCAAAAAACACCAATAGGAAAACAACAATAAACCCATAGCTTAATTATTATAGAGTATATTTTTTCCATTGTTTTATTGTTTATTTTTCAAATTATTCATATGAGTTACTTGAATGAAATAAATTTTTTCATATTACCTACATGTCAGAAACCTTGTTTTCACTTTAATCTGTGGTAAAAGCCTGTAAGGAATAGATAACTTAGATAGATACATGGACAGGGAGAGTTGGGGAATTTTTAAGAATCAGTGCTGAATTTTCTATTAATTTACCAAAAGCAAAAAGAAGAAACACCATAAAAAAGATTGAGGGCGGGAGGAGAAGGAGACGACAGAAAATGACATGGTTGGATGGAAATCACCGACTCAATGCACGTGGGTTTCGGTGGATTCCAGGAGTTGGTGATGGACAGGAGGCCTGGCATGCTTCTGTTCGTTGGGGTCCCAAGGGCCCGACACAACTGAGCAACTGAATGGAACTGAACTGAAAAGGCATTTTTTTAATCTCATTCCTCCAGCCCTTGGCAATCAACATTCTTCTGTCTGCATCTGATTTCTTCTTTTCACCTATAATTTGGGATCATAGAGTATTTGTCTTTCTATTTCGCTTATTTCACTTGGCCCTAGTGCCATTAAAAGTTCCTTTATGTTTTTACAATTTTTTAGGGTTCCCTTCTTTTATATTGCTGAATGAAGTCCATTTTATATATATATATATATATATATATATATAATATATATATAATTTATTTTATCCATTCATCTATCAATGTGCATTTGGGTTTTTTTTTAGATCTTGGCTATTGTAAATAACGCTGCAATGAGCATGGGAGTAGAGAAGACCCTTCAGATTCCCGATTTCATATTTTTGACATATACACAAAAGCAGGATTGCATAAAAACAATGGCTTTATTTTTCATTGTTGAGAAACCTCCCTAATGTTTACTTTTAGTGACTGAAAAAAATTATATTCCCATTGATAGTATATTCCATTTTTGTCTACATCCTCACCAAAACTGTTTGTCTCATATAGATCTCATATGGGCCCTCCTAACAGATGAAAGGTGGTCTCTTTTTTTGTTATGAGTTGCATTTTTTCTGGTGATTAGTGATGGCAAGCACCTTCTCATTCTCCTGTGGCCATTCCTATATTTTCATTGGGGAAATATTCATTCAGTTCCTTTCCCATTTTTTAAATCAGGTTTTTTGTTTTTATGTTATTTAGTTGTAAAAATTCCTCATATATTTTAGGTATTAACTGGTTATAAAATATGAGGTTTGCAAATATTTTCTCAAATTTATTCAGGTTGCCTTTTCATTTTGTTGATTGTTTCCTTCAACACGCAGAAGGAGTCTGGATTTAGAAGTTGAGATCGGGGAAACGTCAGGTTGATAAGATGAGACTTAACTAATATAAAGTTTTTCCCTTCACCCTCTGAGAGTCCTGAGATGACTTTTTTTTACAAGTTGGCAACCTCACTTGTTAGAACACTGTCTACAAAGCCCTGTATCTACACGGAAAAGGAAAAAAGACCAGAGGGCCCCCTCTTACAGCCATCCCTACCAAGGCATAATTTTATTTAAGTGCAGCCATCTTGGACCTTCTCTAAAAGCCCAGCTATATGCTGATTACCAAAAAATGACCTTTATTCATGCCACTTGGGACAGAAGAATCATTCAGCCCCTTTTTGCCTAATTTATATGATCAGATACAGAGCAGTGAATGGAAAGATACCAAGGCTGTGTGTGATCATTTCAAAAACATATACATAAACAAATGGATCCTATTGGTAATCAAGTACTGATCATGTGTTGTTTTATACAGACCTGATTATTTTTACGTATAGACACATACATGCAATTTAATACAGACTTTTATAATATTGAATAGTATATACAAGTGGTCACAATCTCATGAAGTTGGGTACAGATCTGACTGTGTGGAAGCATACCTAGTTGTATATTGCTGAATACAGATCAACGAATGCTTGGATACAGACATATTCCCATGGCTTTGAGAATTGTGCTTTAGTTCAGGCCAGCAAAAGACACTTAATACCTTTCTGAAAAATTTGATTGAAAACATGAATCAAATGTATACAAAAATCCTCTTTTTCATAAAGGAAGCCAAAAGCAAGTTTGTCTTAACTTTAGGAGATGATTAAAATATTTCTTGAGATATCATTTAATCCTTCACAGTATGTATTTATTCTAGATAGGAAAAAAAAATACTAAAATATGCCAGTTTCTTAAAAATAATATGTTGTGCTATGACATGCTGAACTTCCAGGTGCTAAAGAATAGCTCAGTTTGGTAAAGGATCTGTCTGCAATGCAGGGTTACCCAGTTTGATTCCTGGGTCAAGAAGATCCCCTGGAGAATGGTAAGACAAACCATTTTTAGCAATGACATACTAAATTTGTTTTTTATGGAAAGTTTTAAAACCCTTTACAAAATGACCCTAAAGTTTAGGGATAAAGGAAATGGGGGAGAGGAGAAGGAGAATGGAAAAAAGTGCCCCAGAATTGAACATCTTAGATGATGTAAAGCATGGAAAAAACCCATACCTTGATTAGACTGACCTTTGTTAAGGCAAGTGAATGTCTCTGCCTTTTTTAAATATGCTGCTCTATGGTTGTTGGTCATAACTTTTTTTTTTTTTTTTTTTTTTTTAGTTGGAGGCTAATTACTTTACATCATTACAGTAGTTTTTGTTATACATTGATATGAATTAGCCATGGATTTACATGTACTCCCCATCCCAGTCCCCCCTCCCACCTCCCTCTCCACCCGATCCCTCTGGGTCTTCCCAGTGCACCAGGCCCGAGCACTTGTCTCATGCACCCAACCTGGGCTGGTGATCTGTTTCACCCTAGATAATATACATGTTTCAATGCTGTTCTCCTGAAACATCCCACCCTCGCCTTCTCCCAGAGTCCACAAGTCTGTTCCATACATCTGAGTCTCTTTTTCTGTTTTGCATATAGGGTTATCGTTACCATCTTTCTAAAGTCCATATATATGTGTTAGTATACTGTAATGGTCTTTATCTTTCTGGCTTACTTCGCTCTGTATAAATGGGCTCCAGTTTCATCCATCTCATTAGAACTGATTCAAATGAATTCTTTTTAATGGCTGAGTAATATTCCATGGTGTATATGTACCACAGCTTCCTCATCCATTCGTCTGCTGATGGGCATCTGGTTGCTTCCATGTCCTGGCTTATCAGTAAATATTCTCACCCAATAGATCAAGAAGTCAATTACTGACAAAGTTTATAGAGTCGATTCTAGTCCCATACACTATGCAAGGACAGAGAAACAAAGATAATTAAGTAAGTTTTCCTGACTTCAGGGAGCTTATAGATCAATGAACATAGAAAATTAACAAAGATGCCCCATCTCATCACTTGAAATAACTACACAAATTCAAAAGTTCACTATATTTCTGTCTTGGGATACTTTAACTGCTGTTACAGAATAAACCCAAAAGCAAACGGATTAAATAAAAGCATTTATTTTAATCCACAGTTCTGGATGCTTGGGCATCCAAAGGAAGGAGTTTTAAAGAGTCCTATCTGGTGAGGGCCCCTCTCTAGTTTACAGATGATCATCTTTTTCCTGTGTCCTCACATGGGAAAGGGTACATGAGCTCTCGAGGTCTCTTTGTAAAGGCATCAATCCCATTTATAAAGGGGAAAAACCTTCATGATCTTGTCAGGTGAGGGGATGCCCTCAGTTCTGTCTCATCACAACAAAGATTTGGCTGATGGACGTTAAAGCCCTCAGCATGTCCCCAGCTCTCAGGTTTTGGACAGATCAAGTTATAGCTCTTAGACAAAACATGTTACAGCTCTATTTTTATTTAGAAGATAGCAGGAGAATCCATCTTTGAAACGTGAGGGCATGGGCCCACCCAAAGACATGAAGAGAAGAGAGTGAGGAGTGATTTGGGGGGGTGGGGGGAGTGTATAGAGAGAGAAAGAGCACACATGCGGGGGAGAGTGGGAGAGAAAGAGCTTTGACTCTTCTTTTTATATGATTTTTCCCCTCCTGGGCCTGCCCTATGCAAAATGGACTTAGCCAGGAGTGCTGTTGGTTCTACCTGAGGTCTTCACTCAGGTTCTTGGACCCTTTCCCTTTTACCTGCCTTTGTTCTATTTCACAGGCTTTTCCCTTCCTAGTCTTTTTTCCACCGCCTTTTGGACTCCTGTTTTTTATT
>JAJLRB010002595.1:0-14152 GCA_020976825.1 Odocoileus hemionus | reverse complement strand
CATCCAGTGTAAGTGTGACATCTTATCCACGTTTATTTATGACACCACATACCACTCTGTATAACATCTAAGTCCCTCTGCCACACTTGGCATATGTATGATATCAATTTGCACTGTAGATGGCATCTCATCCTCTTTATAACAGCAAACCACCGTATTTATGATGTCACATCCACGTCAGACATGACGTCTCACCCACTATACGGGACAGCACACCCACTGTATCTTTGCCATCACAACCTCTCCACTGATATCACACGCACATTGATGTGACATCACACACCACTATACGTGTGACATCAGTTGCACTCTATAACATCACATCTACTCCTTAAGTCTTCACCACTACTGCACTTATGATGTCACAACCTCTATATATGAAACCACATCCAGTACGCAGGGCAGTATATACCCTATACATGCGACATCACAGCAAATACTCTGTTGTCATCACACCCACTGTATTGACAACTTCGCACCTACTCTTTGTATGACATCACATTCTGCGTATGTATAGCATTTTGCATTGTAGAAGACATCACATCCTCACGTTATGACATCAAACCACCATGACTAAGGCATCACACACAGTATATTTGACATCATATCCACAGTGTCTCTGTCATCACATCCACTGTTTTGATGATATCACAACCAGTGTATCTATGAGATCTCATCCGCTGTATATGATGACATCACATCCATTGTATACAATACATATTCAATAGATTTGTTACGTCACAACCACTCTATCTGTGTCTCACACCCACTCTTTCATCTTGTCACACACCCTTTGTATGTATGACATCACACCAATGTTTGCATACCATCATAAACACTGTTTAAGGCATCACATCCACATTTTATGACATGACACCACATTATATATGACATCGCATGCACTGTACTCATGACATCACACACTCCAAATATATCTGACATTGCATCCACTGTATCTGTGTCATCACAACCACTCTAATGATGATCTCACACCAACTGTACGCATGACATCACACCCATTTTATGTATGATATCTTACGCACTCTACATAACGTCGCACCCACTCTTTATGACCTCACACCATTGTAGTCATCGCATTACCTCCATTGCACTTGTGGCATTACAGACACTATAGATGAGATCACACACATGACAACACAAACATTATATCTGCCATCTCACCCCATTGTATCTGAAACTACATCCACTGTATCTGTGTTCTCAAACACAGTGTATCAATTATACCACACCCACTCTCTGGACGATATCACACACACTCTGTGTATGACAGCATATTCAGGATGAATGATATGACATAAACTCTTTATGACATCACAGCCCTATATGTATGACATCACAGCTAGTATGTTTATGACATCATATCAAATATTTATGATATCACACATACTGCTTTCAAGAAAATGCATCGTCTATACCTGATATCTCACCCAATATATTTGACTTCACTGCCACTGTATTTGTGCCATCACACTAATGTGTACACGTGTAAACATGTGTATCGATATACTTCTGTCATACACAATCTACAGTGTTGACATGACCCACATTCACAACTTTATGACATCAATGATCAATGATTAGTATTACATATGACAAATCAAATGTCTACCCGAACACTGCATTCATGACATCAGAGCAAATCCCCTCTATATGGACATCACATCCACGTTTGTTATATACCATCTCAATTGCCCCTATACCTGTGACATCACAGCCCACTCCATCTGTAACCAAATCACCTCCACACTATCGGTTCTGAATTCATATCCACTATACTTTGACATGAAACACAGACACCGTGTATAATGACAATACAACCACTCTATCAGACAAGCATAACTTCCATAAATCAGTATCCAGTGTGATAACTCCTCCCAATCGATCAATGATAATAGCCACACACTGCTAAAGCAGGTCACCCACCCAAACTATATGTAAAGAACACTATGCCAGTATGATAACGACATCACAACCCACGCTGGGTGACATCAGTGACATCTATTCATGACATCAAATTTTCTCTATCTGACATCACAACCCTTTATATCTGACAGCACATCCACTAATCCTGTGTCATCACACACAGATTATCGATCATATAACAACCCAATGTAAATATGATATCACGAGCCCCACAATGTCCGAGGACACCTTATGAAAGACTTAGGACATCATATCCACTCTGCTATGATATCAATCACACCACACTAATGACATCACACACACTGTTGCATGTCCATGTCATCAACTCAGTGTAATGTTACATCAGCCTGCCAATCTACTAGCCTGGGTCATTACTCAGTATATTTGATTATACCACAGCCAGCATTATGTGTATATCAAACACCACTATACGGTATGACATCCAATGGTTTAATTTGTGACATAACACCCACCTCTTTCTGACATCAAGTACTGTATTCATGGCAACACACCCACTCAATTCATGACACCACCACCCGCTCACTTATAGGACATCACATAATCTACACTGTAAACTTGTGACATCACCAGCCATTTGTAATTATGACAAGACACCTACTATGCGTTATCACCATACTCAGTAAATAATTACATCTCACTTGGAATGTATGAGTGTAACACTACCACTCTATTCCCTTGTCATTGCTCATACTACGTGTTGAGGTAACAGCATATGTACACTATATAACGGTTCTCACCCACTACTGTGGTGAAAGAATACACAAGTTCTATGATTCTGCTCTTGAAAGTCCATTCTAACTGCCTATCACATCCCACTTGTATGTGTCTTCACAACCACTGTTTGGTGTCGACGCCATCCACACCAAACTATGTAGGAGATCACAGGTGGCATATGTATGCCATCAGAATGCACTAACACATGACATCATATCCACACTCTATGAGAACAACCCTCATATATATTGACAGCACATGCAGTGTATGCATGACATCACACATAATGTTGTACGATATGACATTTTAATTCTACTGTGTCATGATATCTCACCACTATATAAGTGTACATCATAACAATGACTCTATCTATGACAGCACACAACTCTTTACCCTTTAATGAAACTTAACCAACATGATATGCCATCAACACACAGTGTTATGAGTACAGACCTGTTTGTATGTCCCTTCACAGACACCATAATCCTGATATCTCACCGACTGTATCTGTTTATCATCACTGCAAATGCAACAATTTATCAAACCCAGAGTAATGTAATGACATCACCTCCACTATAATGTATGGAAATCATATGTTAACACGTATGACATCACATCCAATTTTAACACATCACACCCCTTATTTAAAGACACGGCACACACTCACCCTTTATTTATGACCTCAGGTACACTAATAACTAACCTCACTAATCAACTGGATCTGTGACGTCACACACAGTCTATCGATGATATCAACAACCAATTATATATATGATGCTCTCACATCCATTATACGTGTGACAATCCCTAATGCACGTTAATTTATGACAAACCACACCAAACTCTGTATAACTTCACAACCCTCAGTGTGACTGACTCCACACTTAGCCTCTTGTATGATATTTAATTGCACTGTATATGGCATCAACATCCTCTTTTATTAAACAGCAAACCGATAGAATTTTAAGATGACACAACCACATCAGACATGACGTCACAGGGCCCACAATATTGAGGACAGCACACCAAACTCTATCTTTGACATCAATAACCTCTCCATCTATATCACGCGCCAATTTTATGTAACATCACACCCTCTATACTGTGGTGATATCTGTTGCACTGCTATAAGATCACATCCTACCTTCCATAAGTCTTCCACACATACTGTACTTAATGACGTCACACACTTCTACATAAGAAACCATCATCTAGTGAAGCAGGGGCAATATATACGCCTATGACATGCGACATCAACAGCAAATAACTCGGTGTCATCACACCGACTGTATTGGCAACGTCACACAACTACTCCTTGGTATGACATCAAACTTCTGCGTATAGTATAGCACTATTTGCACTGTGGAAGACATCACATCCCTCACGTTACGACATCAAACCACCATTTCTAAGGCATCTCACACCAGTATATTTGAGACATCATATCCACAGTATCATCTGTCATCATATCCACTGTATTGAATGATATCACCACTAAGTGTATCTATGAGATATCATCCGCTTAATATATGATGACTTACTATCCATTGTATACAATTACCATATTGACTAGTTTTTTGTTACACCTTCACAACCCACTGTTATCTGTGTCACACAACCACCTCTTTTCCATCTTATCAAACCCTTTGTATGTATGACAGCACAACCATGTTTGGCGTACCATCCAAAAACACTGTTTAATGAGCATCACGTCCCACAATTCATGATATGGCACCACATTATTTATGAACATCACATCCACTGTAAACTCCATGACACTCACTCCAAATATATCTGACACTATATCACTGTATCCTGTGTCCATCAAACAACCACTCTAATGATGATCCTCAGACCAGCCTGTACACGCTGGTGATACCATCACACGCCCATTTTAATTATGATATCATCCTTAGGCATATACAAAACTCGCCTCCCATTCCCCCCACTCTTTTAATGACTTCAAACCATTGATAGACATCGCATTAACCTCCATTGCACTTCGTGGGGGCAACACACAAACACAATAGATTTGAGGTCACACACCTGACAACAACAAATGATTATATCTGCCATGCTCAACCCATTGTATCTGAACTTGCAAACCACAGTACTGCTTGTTCCTGTAACCTCAGTGTAATGAATGCTACCATACCCATTCTCTGAACTAGATCATCACACACACACTCTATTTGAAAAAATAAAAAAAAATGACAGCACTTTCAGGATGAAATGACAAGACAAAATTTCTCTTTATGAAAATCACAGCCCTTAATATGTCTGACATCACAGCTAGTATATTTATGACTATCATATTCAATATATAGTATATCAAACAGGCTGGCTTTCATCAAAATGCAACGTCTATTGATTCCATGACATCTCACACACCTATACTTGTACATGACATTGCTGCCACTGTATTTGTGCCATCAACACAGAATGTGTACACGTGTACACAATGTGTGCAGACTGATGGTACCATCCTCTAATGTCAATTGACATCAGACACAGTTATTGTACAGCTCATGACATGGCACACATGATGACATCATACACCATTTCTACATGACATCCACATACACACTTATTATGAATATCAATGATCAGTAGTTATTGACCTCACAAACACTGCATTCCCTGACATCTGAGAATCACTCTCCTCCATATGACATCACATCCACTGGATTATGACCATCACATTCCCAATATCTCTGTGACAGTCACAAGCAACTCCATCTGTACCATCAAAAATCATCCACTGTGGTTCTGAATTCAGTATCCACTATATATCACATGAAACACAACGCGTGTTAAAGAGATTACAACCACTCGTAATCTTGACAGCATAACTTCCATACTCTGCATCATGTTTGATGACAACCCACTCAATCAAAGATATAAACACACACCGCATGTAGGACACCACACATAACTATATGCATCGAACAATATGCAGTATATAACGCCATCACTACACCCACTCCTGAGTGACATCACGTAGACTCTATTCATGTAAAATCAAAGTTTCTCTTTATCTCACATCGATACACCCTTTATATCTGACAAGCAAATCCACTATTTAACAGTTTGACATCACCCACAGATTTTGATCATTATAAACACCCCACTGTATATATGAATACCACAGCCACAATGGTCTGATGACATCTATATGAACTACATAGGACAACACATCGGCACTCTGTATGATATCACACCACTCTAATGACATCACACACCCCCTGATGTCTAATGTTATCAACGCAATATATCTGTTACGTCGCATGCCACACTGTACCTGGGTCATTACTCGAGGAATAATTGAATATACCCCCACAGCAATTATGTGAGGATAGTCAAGCCCACTGAATACGTATTACATCCTGTGGAATAATTTGTGATACCTAACACCCACTCTTTCCTGACATCACAAGGACGTATTCATGGCAACACATGCAATCGTTTCATGACACCCAACACACCAACTGTATATGGACAATCACAAACACAGTACATACATGTGATATCACCAGGCCACATGTAATTATGACAAGACACCCTACTATGCTTTAAAGACAACCATCCTCCGGTAAAAATACATCGCACTTGCATGTGAGTGGGAACACTACACCACTGGTAATCCGATGTCATGGCACATACTAACCGGTTTATGGACATAATATCCAGTATTATACGGTCTCACCCACACTCTGTGTAGTAAGACTACACAAGCCTATCAAAGTCTCTGGTCTTGAATACGTGTTCTAACTCTGCCATCACAGTCCACTCTATAGGTCATCACACCCCACATTATGTCGAAGCCATAACACCAACATATGTAGGCGATCACAGGTGGCAATATGTAGCCCAACAGAATGCAGTACACATGACATCATACCCACACTCTATGACAAGAAACCCTCAGTATTTATACATCACATGCAGCTGTTATTCATGACATCACACGCATTACATACTATATGACATTTTCATCTAACTGTGTAATGATACTCACAGTCACTATATAGGGTTACATCCATAAAATGACCTCAATCTAAGACATCACAAACTCTACCTTTACGAACTTCTCTACTTTATATGGCAATTACACACGTGTTAAGAGATACAGAACAGTGTGTCCTTCACAGACACCATATCGATATCACACCGACCATTATCTGTATCATCACTGCAATGCATCAATTTTATCAAACCCAGTGTGATAGTATGACATCACCGTCCACTATATGTAAGAAATCAATATGTAACACCTATGACATCAAATCCACTCTTACGGCATCTCACAACCACTTATATTATATGACACAGGTCCACTAATACTGCCCTCACATCACTGGATCTTGTCTAACCCCCTCAAATCAAGATATCACAAAAAAAATATATATGTACAATCCAGTATAGGGTTTTTGACATCCACCCACTTTTTTTATGCACCCAACCCTTGTAACATCAATCCCTCTGGTTTCTGAAACCACATTTGGGCTATTATGATATCATTTGAAAGTAGAGGGCATCTCATCCTCTTTATAAAGCAAACCACATATTTATGAGCACTCCACTCAGACAGACGTCTCACCACAATAGGGGAAAACACACCACTGTATCTTTCCCATCACAACCCTTCCCCATGTATCACACGCACATTGTGTGACACCCCCAATCTTGACATCATTGCACTCTATAACATCACATCTACCCCTTAAGTTTTCACCTACTGACTTATGTTTCAAAAACCTCTATAATGAAACCCACACCCAGTACGCAGGGCAGTATATCCCTATACATGCGACTCCAGCAAAACCTTTTTATCCACCCACTGTTTTGAAAACCCCACCTCTCTTTGTTTGACTCACATTCTGCGAGTATACATTTTCATGTAGAAACTCACACCTTCCGTTATACATCAAACCCCCTTTACTAAGCATCACACACAGTTTTTTGAATCATATCCACATTGTCTCTGCCCAACACCCCTGTTTTGATATATAAAAAAATTTATCTGAGATCCACCCCTTTAAATAGATACACACATCCATTGATACAATAAAATTTTAATAGATTTTTCGTCCAACCACTCTATCGTGTCCACCCCCACTCTTTCATTTTGTCAAAACCCTTTGTATGTAGACATACCCCAAGTTTGCATCCATCATAAACACTTTTAAAAGGCATCACCAATTTTTGACATACACCACTTAATATATGAATCGCATGCCTGTACTCATAATCACCCCAAAATAATCGACTTGCACCCACTGTTCGTGTCATCAAAACCCACTCAATAGATTCCCCCCAAACTGTAGCATGACTTCCCCCCAATTTTATGTATGATACTACCCCTTTTACATAACGTCGCCCCACTCTTTAGACCTCCCCCATTGTTCATGCTTTACCCCCCATTGCATTTGGGGCTTTACAGACCTTAGATGAGATCCACACATGAAACACAAAATTAAATCTCCCTCTCACCCATTTTTCCTAAAATCCCCTGTATGTTTTTCTCAAACACAGTGTATAAATTTATACCACCCACTCTCGGACGATATCACAACCCTGTTAACAAATATCAGGATAATGTATGAAAAATCTTTTGACATACACCCCAAATTGATGAATCCGCTAGTATTTTTTATGACAATAAAAATATTTATGATACCCCCATATTCTTTCAAAAAAAAGCCTCTATCCCTGTATCTCCCCAATTATTTGATTCACGCCATTATTTGTGCCATCACACAATTGTAACTGAAAAACATGTGATCGTATACTTCTGTGTCGATGCATCCAATATGTAAGCTATGAACGGAACATTTAAATGACTCTACCATTCTCATGACACCAATTCCACTTTTTGACATCATTCATTTTTAATGACATCCAGACACTGTTTCAGACTCAAACCCCTCTTATAATACATCCCGTTTTTAAACCATCTCATGCCCTATCCCGTGACATCACAGCCACTCCTCTTACCATCACACCCCACTAGGGTTTTCTGAATTCATATCCACTATATTGACATGAACACCGTGTTAAGACAAAAAAAACACTCATTCACCATAACTTCCATAATCTTATCATTGATAACCCCACATCAATGATATACCACACACGTATGCAGGTCACCACACTACATAGTATAGAACATTTTGCAGTAATACGACATCACCCCCGCTGGTGACATCAAGACTCTATTCTGCTCAATTTTCTTTACTCACATCACCCCCCTTTTATCTGAGAGCACATCCATTTTCCCTGTTCACAACACAGAATGATCAAAAACACCCACTGTAATGTAATACACGCCAAAAAATTTATGGCTTAATACATGGGGAACAATCCACTCTGATGATAACACCGTATGACACACACACATTTTTTCATGTCATAAACCCCCACTATATTGACATCCATACTTACCTGGGTCTTTACTAAGTATATGTTATACCACACCAGCATTATGTGTGATATCAAAACCCACAACGTATGACATCTATGATTAATTTGTGACAAAACCCCTCTTTCTGACATCAAAGACGATTCAGGGCAATCCCCCACTGATTCAGACACCACACCCCTCATAAGCATCCATCACTGAAATGGGACATCACAGCCACTGTAATTTGAAAAACCCCTACATGCTTTAACCCCATATTCATAAAATAACATCTCACTTGGTATATGAGTGGGTACAAATCCACTGTATCCATGTCATGGCACATATACGTTTTAGGACTCATAACCCAAATACGTTCTCCCCACATTTGGTGCATGACTACACAAGCCTTGTTGTTAGAAACCCTTCAATCCCACACATCCAGTAATGTATCAAACCCACTTTGTTGTGCCATCACCCCAACATTAGGAATCCAGGTGGCTATATATCCATCAGATCCACACCAACTTTTATATCCACACTCTCTGACAACAACCCTCAGTATTATGACATAATGCTGTATTTCTGCATCCAAACCATTGTTAATATAAATTTTCATCTACTTGTTGATATCACATTCACAAAATTAAGGACATCAAAATGACCCTATTTGACATCCAATCACGTTTATGAACTTATCAAATTTGATATGGCATCCCCCCAAAGTGTTAGGGAAACAAACCGTTTTTCCCTTCACAGACACCATACTATATCACCCGCTGTATCTGTTCTCACTGAAAATGCACAATTTTATCAAACCCAGTGTATGTATGACAACCCCACATTGTATGAAATATATGTAACACCTAGACATCAAATCCACTCTTTACGACTTCACACCACTTTTTTTTGACATCCGCCCATATATCACCTCAATCAAGGATCTGTGTCATCAGCCCCAGTCATCAGATTCACAAAAAAAATAAAATATATCACACCCAGTATCGTTGACATCCTTCCATTTTATTTATGACCCCAAACCACCTGTAAAAACATCAGTCCCTCTGTTTTTTCTGACACCACCCTTGGGAAAATTGTATGATACATTTGAAAGAGATGGCTTCACCCTTTATAACAGAAAAACCACAGTTTTATATCACACCCAGCAACTTCTCTCACCCCTTGGGGAAACAGCACACCCCTGAAACTTTGCCATACAACCTCTCCACTGATATACACCACATTGATGTGACTCACCCCACTATATTTGTGACCATTGCCCTATAACATACTCTCCCCTTTAAGTCTTCCCACGCATTTATGATTCAAAAAAAAACCTTATATATAAAACCCACATCCGAAACCCCGGGATATATCCCTTACATCACATCACAGAAAATACTCTTGTATCACCCCCCTGTATTGACAACTTCCCCTACTTTTGATGACACACATTCGCGTATGTTAGCTTTTTTGCATGTGAAGCATACTCCCACGTTAGACATCAAACCCCCATACAAGCATCACACAAGTTTTTTTTGACTTTAAAACCCACATGTCTTGTCATCAACCCACTTTTTTGATGTATCAAAACAAGTGAAATCTTGAGATCTCATCCCTTTATGTGAATCCATCCATTGTCAATACAATTCAAAATTTGTTACTCACAACCATCTATCTGTCTAAACACCCACTCTTTCATCTTGCCCACACCTTTGGGATGTTCATCACCCCATTTTGCATACATCATAAACACTTTTTAAAGGTCACATCCACTTTTTTGACAACACCACTTTAATTGAAAGGCATGCACTGTATCATGACATCACTCCAATATATCTGACTTGCATCCCTGTACTGTGTCATCAAACCACTCAATGATGATCTCAACCAACTTACGCAGACATCAACCCTTTTTTATGTTGATATTACCCCCTTACTAAGTCGCACCCACTCTTTATGACCTCACCCCTTTGTAGTATCGCTTACCTCCATTCACTTGTGGCATTACAGACACTTAGATGAATCACACCATGAAACACAAACTTAAATCTGCCATCTCCCCCATTGATCTGAAACTACACCACTGTATCTGTGTTCTAAAACACAGTGTATAAATTAACCACCCCACTTTGGGACGATTCACACACCCGGTTATGACGCATTTCAGGAGAATGTATGACATAAACTCTTTAGACTCACACCCCAAAATTTTTGACATCACAGTGTATTTTTTTGAATCATATAAATATTTGATATCCAATACTGTTTTCAAAAAAAAGCATCGTCTATACCTGATTCTCACCCTTTAATTTTTTCTTCACTGCCATTTTTTTGGCCATCACCAAAGGGGTTTACACGTTAAAAATTTAGATATACTTCTGGTGATGACATCCAATATTAAGCAAAAGGACACGGCACATTATGACTCATACACATTCCTGCACCACTTCACATTTTATGACATCAATGTCATTTTTATGAATCAAAACGCATTCTGACACAGAACCCCTCTAAGAATACACCCAGGGTTTTACATCTCATGCCCTATCCCGTGACATCACACCCCACTCCATCTGACCATCACACCCCCTATGGTTCTGAATTCATTCCACTAAATTTGCATGAAACACACCGTTTTTTAAAAAAATAAAAACCCCTTATTGAACCCATAACTTCCATAATCTTATCAGGTGATAATCCCATTCTAAAATGATATCCCACACGTATGAGGTCACCACACTACTAAGTATAAAACACTATGCAGTATATAACATCACCCCCACCGGGGTGAAAAGTGACTCTATTCTGCATAAAATTTTTCTTTATCTCACACACACCCTTTAACTAGCACATCCACTTTTTCTGTGTTCAACAAAATTTATCGACTTAACACCCCACTGTAATGAATATCACAGCCACAATACTAGGGTGTGAAACTACTAGGCATCACACCCACTCTGATGTATAAAACCCTGTATGACATCACACACACTGTTGTCATGTCTAACCCCCCTATATCTGACAGCACCCACTTCCTGGGTCATTACAAAGGTTTTTGATTACCACACCAGATTTTGATATCAAACCCACTTACTTGACATCATGATTAATTTGTGAATACACCACTCTTTTGACATCAAAGGACTGATTATGGCAATACACCCACTCGATTCATGACACCACACCCGCTTAAACATCCTACACTGTACGGGGACTCAAGACGTAATTATGACAAGACCCCTATATTTTTAGACCCCATTAGTAAAAAAAACTCACTTGGTAATGGATGGGTAAAATCCCACGTATCCCAGTCAGGCACAACTACGTTTAGGACATCATAAATTTTAAAACTTTTCCCCACACTGTTGCATGACTACACAACCCCTTTTTTCTGTCTAAAAACCGTTCTAACTGCAACATACACTGTATATGTCACAAAACCCACTTTGTTGAGCCTCACCCCAACTATGTAGGAGACCATGGCATATATATCCATCAGACCCCATACACATACTTTACCAAACACTCTCTGACAACAATCCTCAGTATTTAAAAATCCATGCGTTATTCAACTCAACGCTGTTTTACATATGACATTTCATCTACTGTGTATGAAAACACTTTCACTTAAAGGACATCAACAATGACCCTATCTATGACTCACACCCTTTTATAATTATCTATTGATAGCATCCACAAAGTTTTGAAACAGAACGTTGTTCCTTAAGACACCAATTGATACACCCCCGATGTTCTGTACCCAATTTGCAAATGCACAATTTTATCAAAACCCATGTAGTATGACATCCCCTCCACATATGTAGAAATAATTAACACCTATGAATCAAACCCCACTCTTTACACTTCCCCCCACTTTTTTTATGACTCACGTCCACATATCTGACCTCCATCAACGGATCTGTGTCATCAGACCCAGTCAAAGATATCACAAAAAAATATATATAAATCACATCGCACCTACTCTTTTTATGACATCACATTCTGCGTATGTATAGCATTTTGCATTGTAGAAGACATCACAACCTCACGTTATGACATCAAACCACCATGACTAAGGCATCACACACAGTATATTTGACATCATATCCACAGTGTCTCTGTCATCACATCCACTGTTTTGATGATATCACAACCAGAGTATCTATGAGATCTCATCCGCTGTATATGATGACATCACATCCATTGTATACAATACATATTCAATAGATTTGTTACGTCACAACCACTCTATCTGTGTCTCACACCCACTCTTTCATCTTGTCACACCCTTTGTATGTATGACATCACACCAATGTTTGCATACCATCATAAACACTGTTTAAGGCATCACATCCACATTTTATGACATGACACCACATTATTATATGGGGGGGGGGGACCATGAAACTATGACATCGCATGCACTGTACTCATGACATCACTCCAAATATATTCTGACATTGCATCCACTGTATCTGTGTCATCACAACCACTCTAATGATGATCTCACACCAACTGTACGCATGACATCACACGCATTTTATGTATGATATCTTACGCCCTCTACATATTATGATATCACACATACTGCTTTCAAGAAAATGCATCGTCTATACCTGATATCTCACCCAATATATTTGACTTCACTCCCACTGTATTTGTGCCATCACACTAATGTGTACACGTGTAAACATGTGTATCGATATACTTCTGTGTCGATGACATCACAAGTATGTAAGCTATGCACGGCACACTTATGACATCATAAAACATTCTACATGACACCACATTCACACACTTATGACATCAATGATCAGTATTTATGACATCACAGACACTGCATTCATGACATCAGAATCCTCTATATGACATCACATCCACGGTTTATACCATCTCATGCCCTATACCTGTGACATCACAGCCACTCCATCTGTACCATCACATCCACTATGGTTCTGAATTCATATCCACTATATTTGACATGAAACACACCGTGTAAGCAATAAAAACACTCTATCTGACACCATAACTTCCATAATCTACGGTATAACTCCCCTTTATCAATAAAAA
>JAJLRB010002594.1:0-14157 GCA_020976825.1 Odocoileus hemionus | reverse complement strand
ATAGTGTGGTGAAGCATGATGCAGTGGTTTGAATGTGTTGACTACAATGGTGTGCATCAAAAAAGAGTGGAGTGACAAAAGTTAATGAAAGTGCATACAAAAAATTTTGGTAAAGTCAAAACAAAGAGTTGGTAAGGTCATCAATAGGGGGATTCAATGTCGATAATTGGGAGGGATGTCATGAGTGCAGGCATTGTGTCTATAAACGGTAGTCATTAATGTGGGCGATGCCTTGGAATGAAATTTGAGGGAACGTGTAGTGGGTTGTGAGGTCATCATACAAGAGGGGAAATCCGAAAGGTGGGTGTGATGACACGACCGTGTCTGTGATTTAAAAATTTTAATAGTTTTGAGTCTAAAAGGGGATATGATGTGTTTTCCTAGCAAGAGATTCAAAAATACAGTTGGGTGCATAACTCAGTAAGTGGATGTGATGACCAGTATTGGAATCGTATGTCAATAGAATGTTTGTGTGTCGTGATGTTGGTAGTATATCATCAAAATGGGACCTTGTGATGTATTGAATGTGAACTAAGTTGTTAATATACGCAGTGTGATGTCTTGCACGATGCCGCGGTGTGAGTGCTTTAAGTGGGAGAATTGAGATGGGGCAAAAACAGTGGGGGCGAAGTTTAGTATGTGGGTGTGTATGTCATGCCTGAGTGGATGTAGCAGCATAAATTCTGTGGTTTGGTGGATAGGAGTGGTTATGATGTCTTTGATGGGAAAAGATGTATCTATAGCAGAGTGTGGTATCAACGCACAACAGTGTTGATATGTCTTTACAATTGTGGATTTGATGTCAGTACAATTGAGTGGATAGGATGTCACACGTATACATGGTGTCGTGACTTATGATTCATAGAGTGTGCTGTGATATCCATGGCCGTAGACGTGGCGTCGTGATTAACATACAATATACACTGGAAATGAGGTCAGATATAGTGGAATGTGATGTTCTGGTATATAGTGGACTTGATCGTCATAAATTAAAGAGGTGTGACGGTCAAAAAAGTTTGGATGTGATGTGGTATGTAGACATATTGATTTCATACTCTTATCGGTGGCTGTGATGTCATATCATTACACTGGGGGTTAGATTAAAATTGGTTACATTGCGTGTGTTTGACACAGATACATCGGTTGTGATGTTCGGGACATAGTGGCTGTGAATGTTACACCACTGGTTGTGTTGTTTATAACACTGAGTGTGATGCCATTATGATGTGGATATTTATGTTATAAGCATAAGAGTTGTGTGACAGTCATGGACAAGAGTATTGTGTGAAAGTCTCATATATAGTTGAATGCTGATATCATAACATGCAGTAGAGGTGACTGTCTAATAGTATTAATTGGTGTGTTATGTCATGAAATTACCGAGATGCATGTGTTGTATGTCATGAATAATAGGATGAAATGGCTTGTCATAATATGTGTGGTATATGATCGTCATGTGCAGATGCATATTGATGGCATACATAGTGCCACCTGGGAACTATTACATAGTTGGTGTGATATCGTCGACAAAGTGGTGTTTGATGACATTCAGTGGATGTGATGGCTCAGTTATAAAAATGATTCTCACGGCAAATATAGAGGAGCTTTTGTCGGTCATAGACAACAGAGTGGATGAGATCCTATACGGTTGGATATGATGTCACTAACACATTGTGGGTGCATGACGGATAAACAATGGTATATGATGCCATCAAGATTGGACTTGTTGTTTATATAAAGTGTCTAATCATGTCTAATCACATTGCAGTGTGTGTGATTTAACCCGCTTACGTATAGGGTCTAATACACATCATTCAAGTGAGTGTGATTTCACCGATTATAGTATGTGTGTGATGTTGGATAACGAAAAGATGCTTGTGGTTGTATTTCATACACAATGTGAGTATGTCAGATTATACTGGTGATATGACGTCAAAAACAGGAAGTAGGGGTCTTGTCACAGTTGCATGGCGGCATGTGATCGTTCCACAAAGTATTCATTGTATGTGATGTGATAAAACAGTGGATACACAATTGCATGTATTTGATTAGCAGCGTTGATGTGATAGTCTTGAATACTGTCCTTGTGATTGTCATAAAGAGAGTGGGTGTTTTTGATATCATATAGAATTCATATGCATGTCATATATTATAGTCGGTGTTTGAGGTCAACAATATTGCAGGTAGTGGATCTAAGCCGGACACTGTAAGTAATGGACGCAGCTAGCTGTGGATGTGATGTCAGTATTACTGGGTGTGATGACATGAATACAGTGGGTGTGATGTCTTGCGCGGTTTTTCGTGACGTCATACAGAATGAACTGTGATGTTCATGTATAGTTCATATGCTGTCTTGCATATGGCGGCTGTTGATCATTCATACAAAAACAATTGGGGCATATATCATCGTAATCTGGTTTTGATGACACACATTCTGTGGATGTGCTGTCAGAATATGGCTGTTGTGGGAGGACAGAGTCAGCTGTGATGTCATGAACAGTGAGTAGTGTGGTGTCATAAAGCCTGGGTGTGTGTGATGTCGTATATTATAGTTGACATAATGTGTCCATGGCCTATAGTATGTGTGACATTAATGCACTACACTTTGTGTTCTATCTTGATACGGCAGGAGTGGTCACAGAAAAAACAGACACGGATGGTGTGTATGTCAGATATACTGTTTGTATGTCTCAACACAGTGTACTTTGACAGTCAAATGTATTGGTTAGGGGTTCACAAACCCAGTGGCTGTGAACCGTTACATATTAAAGTGGTTGTGATTCGTCTGAGGTTATAGGGGATGAGATGTCTAAAGTCTACATGTGATGTCGCATTATAGGAGATCTGATGTCATGATTGTAGTGGCCTGTCGATGTCTTAAATGCTGAGGGATTGAATGTCATAACAGTGTGAATGTGATGTTCAATGTAGAGTGTGTATGATGTAATATGTATTGCCAACGGGTGGAATGATTTCCATACCATGCTCGTGATTGTCAATCGTTACAGCGTGCTGTGACGACACAGATCCCGAGGCCCGGCGTTGATGTCACATGTCAATAGGGTGGATTCAATGTCAGATATAGTGGGAGTGATGTCATGAGTGCAGTGCATGTGATGTCATATATAATCTGTGATGTCATTAAATGTGGAGGCGATGCCTTGTGGAATGTATATGATGGTATACGTGTAGTGGGTGTGAGGTCATACATACAAAGGATGTGATATCATCGAAAGAGTGGGTGTGATGACACAGACACAGTGTCTGTGATGTTAATAATATAGTGAATCTGATGTCGTATACAACGGATATGATGTCGTCTTACATAGCGCAAGAGATCTCATAAATACAGTTGGTGTGATAACCTCAATACAGTGGATGTGATGACCCAGATACCGTGGAAACGATGTCAAATGGAATGGTTGTGATGTCGTAGAAACGGTGGTTTGATATCATACACTGAGGATGTGATGTCTTGTATGGTGAATAAGTTGCCATACATATACCGAGTGTGATGTCTTGCCAAGAGTGGACGTGATATAAGTGGAGAGATTGAGATGGCAAAAAAACAGTGGGGGCAATGTCTAGTACAGTGGGTGTGATGTCATGCCTGAAGTGGATGTGGCAGCATAAATTCTGTGGTTTGGTGGAATACAGTGGATATGATGTATTCTGAAGGGCGAATGATGTCATATATATGCCGCGTGTGGTATTAACCACACACAGTATTGTATGTCTTACATTGTGGATTTGATGTCATTAATAGAGTGGATAGGATGTCAGACGTATACTGGCTCTGATATGATACATAGAGTGGCTGTGATATCATGGGTATAGTTGGTGTGATAACACAAATACACTGGAAATGAGATCAGATATAGTGGATGTGATGTCTGGTATAGTGGACTTGATGTCAGAAATAAAGAGGTGTGAGGCCAAAAAGAGTGGATGTGATGTCGTATGTAGTACATATGATGTCATACATATAGTGGCTGTGATGTCATACATACACTGGGTTAGATAAAATTGGTACATTGTGTGTGTTAACACAGATACAATGCGTGTGATGTCAGACGTAGTGGCTGTGAAGTTACACAATCGTTATGTTGTTATAACACTGCGTATGCTGCCATATGAAGTGGATATGTCATAAGCATAGAGAGTGTGAAGTCATAGACAGAGTCATTGTGTGATGTCACATATATAGTGAATGTGATATCATACAGAGTAGGTGACCTGTCATATCGTATACAGTGCGTGTTATGTCATGAATAGAGTGCATGTGATGTCATGAATACTAAGGATGCTTGTCATTAAGTGTGGATATCATGTCATGTGCAGTGCATATGATAGCCTACATGTGCCACCTGGGAACTCTTACATAGTTGGTGTGATATCGTCGACCAAGTGGGTTTGATGACATACAGTGGATGTGATGGCAGTTATAACATATTTCAAGGCAAATATAGAGATTGTGTAGGCATAGACACAGAGTGGATGAGATCCTATACGGTGGATATGATGTCATAAACATTGTGGGTGCCATGACGGATAAACAATGGTATGATGACATCATGAGTGGACTTGTTGTCATATAAAGTGTCTATCATGTTATACATGCAGTGTGTGTGATTTCACACGTACATAGGGTCTAATACAATCATTCTAGTGAGTGTGATTTCACCAATATAGTATGTGTGATGTCGGATAATGTGATTGTGTTGTCATTCATACACAAAGTGAGATGTCATATATACTGAGTATGATGTCAAAAACAGAGTAGGTGTCTTGTCACTGTTGCAGAGGCTGTGATGTCACAAGTATATTGTATGTGATGTGATAAACAGTGGATATGATTCTTTGAATCGAGTGGATGGGATGTCATGGATACAGTCTTGTGATGTCATAAAGAATGGGTGTGATATCACATAGAATTCCCATGATGTCATATATATAGTGGGTTTGAGGTCAAACATATTGCAGGTGTGGTAAAAGCAGTACACTGTAAGTAATGACGCAGCTACAGTGGTTAGGTGCCTTTGGTCAGAAAGTAAAAGGGTATAAGGTATGCCACTAGTCCATGTAACACCCTGTTACAATGGAACATATGTCCCCGCATATATAGTTAAGGAATTCTGAAATGGTATCGAGATGAAAATGAATAAGTGGGCTAGTCGATATCTTTATACGAGTAATGCAGCTAGGAAATAGCTAATAGTAGCTATATCACGCATGTGAATGTGAATAGTCCATGTATCAATTTTCTATGAAGTCTATCAGTATGGTAGCGGCCAAGGACTGGTGATGAAATTATCACAATACTTTTCAGCGCAGCGTGGTATGGATTCCCCATCGATTACAAATATGTGGTTCGAGGGATCGACGACACAGATTCCCATGGCGGATGAATGATCAAA
This sequence comes from Odocoileus hemionus, assembly GCA_020976825.1. Lineage (NCBI taxonomy): Eukaryota > Metazoa > Chordata > Mammalia > Artiodactyla > Cervidae > Odocoileus > Odocoileus hemionus. The sequence continues at coordinate 8,740 of JAJLRB010002594.1, read as the reverse complement.
TGTATGTTATCGGGTAGAGATAGGTCACTGGTATAAGTCGGTGATCCCCGTTGTTGGTGTCATGAATGCAGTAGATGGCGCTGATAATCATATACTATTGAATATGAATGTTCATCCAGCCTGACAACCGGTACGAGGTGTCTGATGGTATCCCCCACACAATTTAGGTGGTCTCCTATAGATGTCATAACAAAAGAGCTTCATGTGGATCAGCTTCCCTCCTCCACCCCGCGTGTGCCCCCAGCCCCCCCTTCCCGTGCGGGGTATAAGGAGCTACCGTAGGGAAGAGTGGAGAGAGATGGGCCCCCCCGGTCTGTTTCGTTTCCAACCCCGCCACCCCCCCCTCACCCGAGCATGCAATACTGACTATTATAACAACATAAGTATGGTGTGACTCATAACAGAGAGAGTGATGGTGTGGTATAATTAGATTACACACACATCTACCACGTTGGAGAGTTGATGAGACACAGACTTAAACCCGTGTGAGGAAGTTGTCAGATCGTTACGCTGGGTCAGAGAATAGGGCATCTACTAATTTACGATTTTTTGTTTATTGCGGTTAGAGGTCTTAGGGGGTGTAGACTTGTAGACCAGTATAATAGCTGTGTAGAGAAGAGCCTCATGAATGGGCAGTGGATGTAAAGCTGTCGACTACCATGAGTGTGCATTCAGTTGGAAGAAAGGCGTGAGATGGTAGATCAATAAATTGTAAATAAAGCAAGTTAAGAGCAGATCATACATAAATTATTGTGTGATGTGCAATAACAAAGAGTTTGGTAGAGGTCATCAATAGGGCATGGAATTCAATATTTCAGAATACAATAGGGAGCATGGGATGTTGCATGCGAATGACAATAAAGAGCGAGTCGCATTGAGAATTCCATTAATCTAATGAATTGATGATGTTCCATTAATATTTGTGTGAGCGGCGATGCCATTGTGGAATTAAAATGAATTGGTATACGTGTAGAGAGGTGTGGTTAGGTTCAGTACAATACAAAGGGATGTGAGATAACTTCAGTCCGAAAAGAGTGGGGTGTTATGTGACACCAGACACAAGTGTCCCTGTGAATGTCATATCACCGATAGTGAATCTGATGTCGTAAATGAACAAACTACGGAGTATGCATGTCGTTATAAAAAACATAGGTGCAAGAGAGTTCTCCTAAAAACACAGTTGGTGGTGATAAACCCCTCAATACAGATGGGGATTGTTGATGACTCCAGATAAGCGTGGAAACGATGGTCAAATAGAATAATTTAGTTGCTGTCGTAGAAACACATGGTTTTTGATATCATACACTGAGGATGTTGATCGTCCTTTGTAATGGGTGAAATAAGTTGCCATACAACATACCGAGTTGATTATGCCTTTTGCCAAGAGTGTGACGTGAATATAGTTGTGAGAGATGTGCAGTATGGCACCATAAAAAAGGCGTGGCGGCCAATGTTCCCCTAGATACGGAGGGTGTGATAAGGTCATTGCCTGAAGTGGATGGTGGCGCACAAGCAATAAATGTTTGTAGTGGTTTGCTGGAAATAAGAGTTGGATTAAGGAAATTCATCTCTGAAGAGCGATTGATGTCCATATAAATAATGGCCGAGTGTGGTAACAACGCACACACAGATTTTCGTACAGTCCATATTACATTGTGCGATTTTAATGTACATTAAATAGGGTGGGATAGGATGTTCAGACGTATAACTGTCATGTGATATAGATACATAGATTTGGTCAGTAATATCATGATAGAGTGGGTGGTGATACACAAACACACAGAAAGAGGTCAATATAGGTGGATGTGATGTCTTTTATATGGACTTATGTCGAGAAATAAAGAGGTATGAGGACAAAAAGAGTGGATTGTGATGATGGTGAGTAGTACATAAATTCAAACAAATAGAGGCTGAGATGTCATACATACACAGGGTTAGATAAAATTGTACATATCGTATGTGTTGACACAGACACAATGCGTGTGAATGTCAGACGAAAGTAGCTGAGATTTACACAATCTTAATGATTGTTATAACACGCGAAATTCTGCCATATGAAGTGGATATGTCATAAGATCAGAGTTGTGTGAAGTCATAGACAAAGTCAATAGTGTGATGTCACATTATAGTGAATGTGATATTTATAAGATGTAGAGTGACATGTCTCATATCGTATACAGTTGCGTGTTATTTCATGAATAGAGTGCATGTGATGTCATGAATACTAAGGATGCTTGTCATAAAGTGTGGAATATGATGTCATGTGCAGTAGTGCTATGAGGGCTTACATGTGCCACCTGGGAACTCTTACATTGTTGGTGTGATATCGTCGACATAGTGGGTTTGATGACATACAGTGGTTGTGATGGCAGTTATTACATGTTTCAAGACAAATATAGGCTAGTTGTATTTAATTGACACAGAGTGGATGAGAACCTATTTACGTGGATATGATGTCATAAACATTGTGGGTGCCATGACACATAAACAATGGTATGATGTCTCATGAGTGGATTGTTGTCATATAAAGTGTCTATCATGTTATACATGAGTGTGTGTGATTTAACCGTACATAGGTCTAATACAATCATTCAATTGAGTGTGCTATACACCGAAAAAAATATAGTGAGATGTCGGAAGAAAGTGGTTGTTTTGACAGTTACATGCACAAGTGAGATGTCATTATACTGAGTGTGACGTCTAATACAGAGTAGGTGCGTCTTGTCACAGTTGCAGTGGCTGTGATGTCACAAGTATATTCATGTGATGTCATAAACAGTGGATTGTTGTTTGGAATAGAGAGGATGGGAGTCATGGTTACGTCTTGTGATGTCATAAAGAAGTGGGTGTGATATCACATAGAATTCATTTGACGCACCTGTATTGTGGGTTTGTAGTCAAACATATAGCAGGTGTGGTATAAGCAGTACACTGTAAGTAATGGCGTAGCTACAGTGAGATGTGTGGTATCAGATCTATACTGTGTGTGATGACTATGAACTACAGCGTGGTTTTGTCGATGGTATTAGAGCGGTCTGTGGACCCGTCATTACAGAATGAATGTGATGTCATGTCGGTTTAGTTTCATATGCCTCGTCCATGCAACTATCGGCGGCTGTTGATTTATAATGCAAAATAATGGCGGCACTATACTCATCCGAGTAATCTCGGTGTGAGTGTACACACTTCTGTGAATGTGCTGTCGAGAAATTTTAGGCTTTGGATGTGGAGGACAGGAGTAGCTTTGATGTCAGAACAAGAGTGTTGACTGCGTGTCATACAAGCAGTGGCTGTGATGTTCGTATATAGTGCATAATGTGCCATGTCCTATAGAGTAGGTGTGACGTTAATATATTCATCTTTGTTGTTATATCAAAACTGGATACGGTGGGTTGTGACGCAGGAAAGAAAATACAGACTAACGGATCTGGTGTGATAGCCGGATTCAGAGTAGTGTGCTTGTTGTATCGTCTCAAGCTACCAGGTGTGTGTTTTTGACGTCATAATTTATTGGATCGGGACTTCACAAACCCAGAGTGGCGCTGACGAATTAACAATATTAAAGAGGTTGTGCTGTCAGAAGTAATAGGGGTATGAGCATGTCCTAAACCATACCATGTGCATGTGCACTGATATAGGAGATCTGTTGTCATGAATTTGTAGTTGCTGTGACTGTTCTTATAAATGCTGTGGTTCAGATGTCATTAAAGTATGTTGAATGTGTTGTCATGTAGAGTGTGTATTTGGTGTCATATGTATGCCAATGGCGCTCGACTGATTACCATACTTGATGTGATTGTCATTCGAATTACAGAGTGTGTGACGACACAGATCCAGTGGCGTGTGAAGTCAATGTGCTAGTGCGGTGAGATGTTCAGGTAATATTCAGTGTGGTATTAATGAAAGCTCAGTTATGGGTGATCATGCTTAGCACTATTGATATGATGCTGTCGGTTCGCAATTATTACTTGGGTGTGAATCGTCTACACTACATTTAGGTTTCATGATATCCACTAAAGAGTTCATGTCGACGTCATGCGTGTGTGAGAATAATGATGTCTCTAAAATAAGCGTGTGTGTGATGTCTCATACCGAGAAGGTGTGAGTCGGTTTATCAGACTGATACACTGCGTTTGATGACAAAGATTACCGTGGAGTAATTTTCTGATTGTAGTGGGTGACGAGGGCCAGATATACCGATTGCGTTGACTTGTGTTAAGGTGGCATATATATAGTGTTTTGTGTAAGGCATTGAATGCCAGTGGAAGTATCGTGATGAGACTACACATTGTAGTGTGCATTTCATAAAGAGTAAGTATGGTGACGCAATAGTTGTTGTTATAATGAGCATAAGATGTTCAGACATAAATCTTTGTGTGATTTTCATACAATAGAGTTTGCGATAGTGGTAATCACTAGGGTGTGATTCAATGACAAGATATAGTGGGAGTGATGCCATGAGTGACAGTGCAAGTGATGTCATATATTCTATTCTTTTTGATGTTCGTATAATTCTTGGAGGCGAATGCCTTGTGGAATATATTATGTATGGTTTATACGTGTAGTGGTGTGGCAGGAGGTTTCTATACATACAAGGGATGTGATTTCAACGAAAGGGTGGGTTTTGTGATGACACGGACCACGCGAGTGTCGTTGTGAGTTGTTTAATACTTTTATATGAGTGTATGTTCTTGATGGTTCGTATACACGGATTTATGATCTGTCGTTCTTACATTGCGCAAGAGATCTACCACTAAAAAACATCAGGTGGTGTCGATAACCTCACTTCCAGTGAGATGTGATGACCCAGATCCGTGGAAACGATATCAACTAGAATGGTTTGTGATGTCGTAGAAGAAACGTAGATTAGAAACGGTGGTCGTTTGATTAGTCTAAATGAGGATGTGATGTCTCTGTTATGGTGAAAATGTTGCCATACATCGGTAGTGCGAGTGTGGAGGGGATGTATGCAAAAGTGGACGTGATTATAGTGGAGAGATTGAATGATGGCAAAAAAGAACAGTGGGGTCACTGTTAGTATCAGTGGGTGTGTGATGCTTCATGCCTGAAGTGGATATGTGGCAGCATTTAATCTCTGTGGTTTTGCTGTGATTAAATGTTAGGTGGATATGCTGTCGCATCTGAAGTTCAATTGATGTTCATATTATATGCCCGAGTTGTGGATATCAACTCACACTGTAGTTGTGTATGTCATACATTGTGGATTTGATGTCATAAAATAGTGTGGATAGGATGTTCAGGCGTTTAAATTTTATTTATTGCTGGGCTGTGATTGATACATAGAGTTTCAGCTGTGATATCATGGGTAGCTAGGTGGGAGTTGATAATACACAATGCGCACTGGATAGTGAAGTTGAGGTCAGTATAGTGGATGGGATGATCTGGTGTTTATACGTGGACTGTGGGATGTCATAAATAAAAGTGGTTTGTTGGAGGTCAAGAAAGAGTGTAAGAGATGTTGGTATGTAGTACTATGAATGTTATCTGCATTATAGTAGGCTGTGAAGTTCAAACATAACCTGGGTTAGTTCCTTGCTCTTTGATTTAACAAAACCTAGTACTTGGTGTGTTGACACAGATTACAAAGGGTGTGATGTCAGAATAGTTGGCAGGTGACGTTACAAGTGGATGTGTTGATATAACACTGGTGTGATTCATAGAACAAGTGGCTTATGTCATAAACTTCGAGGTGTAGATATCTAGATTATAGTCATTGTATGATGTCTAATATAGTGACTGTGCTATATCCAGTCAACTGACAATTAAATCGTTATAAAGTGCTTGTGATGTCCTGAAGTAGAGTGCATGTGGATGTTATGAATAACTACGGGATTGCTTGCCATAAAGTGGTGGATATGATGTCTGCTGCAGTGCAGTATGATAGGGCACTACATAGTGCCACCTGGGAACTCTTACATTGTTGGATGTTGATAACGTCGACAAACTGGTGATTCGTTGATGATATACAGTGGGTGTTGTCATTCATACACCAAGTGAGATGTCATATATATGAGTATGATGTCAAAATCATAGTAGGTGTCTTGTCATAGTTACAGTGGCTGAGATGTTAAAAGTATAGTGTATGTGATGTCATAAACAGTGGGGTGTGATTCATTGAATAAAGAGTGGATGGGATGTCATGAATAGGCTTGTGATTTCATAAAGAGTGGGTGTGTAGATGTCACATAGAATTCATATGATGTCATAAATATAGTGTGTTTGATATCAGACTTATTTCAGGTGTTTTATATTATGAATACACCATAAGTAATGATGCAGCTACAGTGGATTATGATGTCAGATATACTGGGTGTGATGACATGAATACAGTGGGTGTGATGTCATAGAGTGGATGTTACGTACCATAGAGAGTGGATGTGATCTCACGTGTAGTTCATCTAGGATGTCATACATATAGTGGCTGTGATATCATGAAACAAATGGGGTTATGTGATTGATAATCTGGGTGTGATGACACAGATACTGTGGATGTGCTGCCAGATATAATGGGTGTGAGGTGAGATAGATTAGCTTAGTTGTCATGAACAGAGTGATTTGAAGTTCATACAGTGTGGGTGTGATGTCGTATATTGTGCATATGGTGCCATACATATAAGATGTGTGATGTCCCTACATAAGTTTGTGTTATATGTTTGTATGTCTTCAACACAGTGTTTTTTGACGTCCTCAAATTTATTGGATAGGGATTCACAACGCAGTGGCTTGTGACGTTACATATAAAGTGGTTGTGCTGTCAGAGGTCATAGGGATGAGATGTCCTAAACCGTACATGTGATGTCGCATATAGGAGATCTGATGTCATGGAATATAGTGGCTGTGATGTTCGTAAACTGCAGAGGATTAGATGTCATAATGTGTGACTGTGATGTCATGTAGGAATGTGTATGATGTCATATGTATGCCAAGGGTGATGATTTCCATACTTGCTGTTGAGGTCATCGATACAGAGTGTGCTGACGACACAGGATCCAGTGGCAGGTGTGATGTCAAATGTAGTGGGTGAGATGTTCAGGTAAAGTCGGTGTTGGTGTACATGAGTTGCAGTATGGGGAGATAACAAATTTATTGGATATTGATTTGTCCATCAATTTTACTTGGTGTGATGTCATACAATTAGGTGTCTAGTATGTCAATAAAAGTGAGTTCATGTGTACGTAAATGCATTACTGAAATATGATGTCCTACGATAGAAGTGTGTGTGATATCATACAGAGGGTGTGTGTTGTTAATTGAACATGGGTTTGTTGACAAAGATAACGGGAGGAAGTTTCAGATGTAGTGGTGTGAGGGCAGATATAAGATTGGTTGTCTTGTGTGCTGGTCATATATAGTGTTGTGTGAAGTCATGGAATGCCGGTGGATGTAATGTGTTGACTTCAATGGTGTGATTATAACGAGTGGATGTGACTATATGCTTAATGCATAAGATGTCATACATAATTTAGTTTGATGTCATTAAGAGAGTTGGTAGAGTTCATCAATAGGGTGGGATTTCATGTCAGTATAGTGGGAGTGATGTCATGAGTGCAGTGCATGTGATGTCATATATAATCTGTGATGTCATTAAATGTGGAGGGCGATGCCTTGAGGAATGTATTGATGGTATAGTGTAGTGGGGTGAGGTATAACATTCAAAGGAAGTTATATCATCGAATGAGTGGTGTGTGGACACAGACACGTGTCTCTGATGTTAATAATATAGTGAATTGATGTCGTATACAAAAGGAAAAATTTATGTCTCTTACATAGGGCAAAGATCTCAAAATACAGTTGGTGTGATAACCTCAATACAGGGTTTAATGACCCAGATACGTGGAAACGATGTCAAATAGAATTTGGTTGTGATTGAGAAACGGGGGGTTTGATATCATAATGAGGATGGTTGGGTTTGTATGGTGAAAAAATTGCATAAATGCCGGTGTGTGTCATGCCAAAAGTGGGTGATATCATGGGGGGGATTGAGTGGCAAAAAAAAAAAGTGGGGGCAAGTCGTAAGGGGGGTAAAGTCATGTGAAGTGGGTTGGCAGATAATTCGTGGTTTTGGGGGGATAGAGTGGTATCGTCATTGAAGTGCAAATGATTCTAATATGCCGAGTGTGGTTCAACCAAACATTTTGTATGTCTACTTGTTTGGATTTTATGTCATAAATAAGTGGATAGGATGTCAACGTATACGGCTTGATGATCATAAGTGGCTGTGATATCATGGTAGAGTGGGTGTGATAAACCAAAATAAAGGGAAAAGAGGAGATTTTAATGGTGTGAATCTGGTAAGTGGGTTGATGTCAAAATAAAGAGGTGTAGGCAAAAAAAGTGGATGTGATGTGTATGTGTACATATGATGTTACTATAGTGGGTGTGAGTCAACATACACTGGGGTTGATAAAAAGGTACATTTCGTGTGTTGCAAGAACAAACGTGTGAGGGCAGACATATGGCTGTGAAGTACACAATGGTTTTTTGGTTTTTTAAACACGCGTGTGATCCTTGAAGTGGATTGTATAAGCTAGAGTGTGTGAAGTCATAGACAAGCTTGTTGATTGGCACATAATGTGAAAGTGATATCTTACAGAGTAGGGGACCGTCTAAAGTAACAGTGCGGGGTTTGTCCATGAATAAGTGATGTATGTCATGAATACTAAGGATGCTTTTCATAAAAATGGGTATGATGTCCGTGCAGTGCTTAAGGCTACATTTG
>JAJLRB010002593.1:0-14169 GCA_020976825.1 Odocoileus hemionus | reverse complement strand
ATCACTGTATCTGTGTCATCACATCCACTGTATTGATGATATCACACCAAATGAATTGATGAGATCTCATGTCGCAATGTAAGGCGACATTATATCCATTGTTTACGACTTCAACCTTCAACCATATTTTTAAAAACGTCACAACCACTGTATTTGTGTCATCAGACCCACTCTTTCGATGATATTACTACCCTTTGTATTTATGACATCACACCACTCTATGTATAGCATCTTATACACTCGATATGGCATCACATCCACATTTTTATGAACATCAAACAATTTTTATGCCATCACACAATTTTTATGCCATCATATGAACTGTACCCATGACATCACTCCACTATATCTGACATTGCATTCACTCTATTGATGACCTCTGACCAACATTTTGTAATGACATCAAACCCACATTTATGTATGACATCTTACTCACTATACATATCGTCACATCCACTCTTTATGAACTCACACCATTGTAGTCAGCACATTTACATCCACTGCCTTCATGACATCACACAACACTATATATGAACAACTGCACACATGAGAACCACAAACGTTTTATCGGCCATATCTCACCAACTATATCTGACACTACAGATCCACTCTATCTGTGTCATTCAACCCAGTGTATCAATTATACCACACACACTCTGTATATGAGATCACAAACACACTATGTAGGACATCATATTCGGTATGCAATGACACCACATATGTACTCTCTTATGACTATCAGACAACTAAATGTATGACATCACAACCAGTATATTAATGACAATCATATCCCAATTGAATGACATCACCCACACTGCTTTCATGACAACACATCGATCTATACCTGACATCATAACCACCACTATGTTTTGACATCACACCACTGTATCTGTGGTCGTCACACACTCCACTGTATCGATGACGTCACAACAAGTATGGAAATCATCAACCTGGCACATGTATGACACCAATACACCACATCCCCCGCTCTAACATGACATCACATTCACACTTTATGACATCAATCTTTGCATTATGACATCACAACCACTGCATTCATGACATCAGACTCTCATATATGTTACCTCATATCCAACGGTTTATGAAATCTCTTACCCTATACCTCTGAAATCACAGCCACTTTATCTGTACATCACACCACTGGGTTTGTGGAATTCATATCCAATATATTTGAATCAAAACACACTGTGTTGAGATGCTACAACTAACACTCATATCTGACATCACACCCTCATATCCGGATCTCGTGTGATCACACCTTCTGTATTGGTGATATAACACAAACTGTACACATGATATCACACATACTATATGCATGGCACACTATGCACCATCTATACGACATCACACCCAACTTTATGACATCACAACACTCTATTTTCATGACATCAAAGCTACTCTATCTCATCTCACCCCCATTATAATCTGTCGAACCTCCACTATACTGTGTGTCATCACACCGAGATTATTGATGATTTAACCCCCATTGTATATATGATGTCACAGCCATCAATATGTATGACATCATATGAACTACATATGACATCACATCCATTCTCGTATGATATCACAACCCCGCTATGACATCCACACCCTCTGTATTCATGTCCATCACACACACAGTATATTTGAATCACATCCTCTCTAGCTGCGTTATTACTTACAGTGTATTGTTTATACCACAACTGCACTCATGTTGTGATATCAAACCAACTCATATGTATGACATCATATGAATTTCTATGTGACATCACACCCACTCTTTATGACATCATAAAGACTGTTTTCGTGACATTCCATCCACTCTATTTTCATGACTTCAAACCCACTGTTTATGACATCACATAACACTATAGAATTGTGACATCACAGCCACTGTAACTGTGACAAGACACCTGCCTATGTTTTTGACATCATACTCAGTATATATGACATCTACATGGTGTATGAATGACAACGCAACCACTGTATCTGACATGACACCCAGTGTATCTGTGTAATCACACTCACTTGATTAATGATAACCACACCCTAAGTATGTATGAATCTATACCCACTGCCTGTATGACACGTAGAGCACATTTATATGACATCAAAATCCACACTTGATGAAATCATACCATTGATTGTCTTGGCACCCAGTATGTTTATGAACATCACTTCCACGATATATGATCTCACCCACACTGTGTGTATGACTTCACTAGCTCTATATCTGTCTTGAAACCCCTTTACACCCTGCCCCTCATCACATCCACTGTATATGTCATCACACAACTTTCTCGACGGTATCACACCAACTAATGTAAGAGATCACAGGTGGCATATATATATGCACAATATGCACTACACATGATATCATTATCCATACTTATAGACAACATCCTTAGTATTTATGACATCACATGCACTCTATTCATGTGACATCACACACACTATAAAATGTATGACATGTCATCTACTCTGTGTGACATCACAATCACTATATATGAGATATCAACAAGGACTTTATCTATGTCATCACACACTCTATGTTTATGACATATCCACTTCATATGGCATCACACGCAGTGTTATAGCAAACACAACATTGTGTAAATTCACAACGCCTCTATACCTGACATCACCCCATTGTATCTCTGTCAACACAGCAATGTACCAATTTATCTAACCCAGTGTAAGTATGACATCACAGCCACTATAATGGATGACATCATATGTACTACATTATGAAATCACATCCACTCTTTATGACCTCCTCACAACACTTTATTTATGACATCAAGTCCACTATACCTGACATCACATCCACTATATCCTGACCTCAACGTCCCACTGTATCTGTGTTATCACACCACAGTACCAATGGCATCACAGCACTCTATGTATGATATCACATCCAGTAGACGTTTGGCATCCTATCCACTCTATTTATGACATCATATCCAATTAGTATGTCCATCACCAACACTGTGTGCTGTGGTTACATCACTCGGCATATGTATGGACATTGTTTGGCACTTCAGATGACATCACTTCCACTCTCATCACACCAAACCACAGTACTTATGATGCCACATCCTCGTTCAGACATGAATCACAACCTACTCTCTCAGGCGTCACACCCTAGTGTATCTTTGCCATGACAACCTCTCCACTGATATCACACCCAACACATTGCATGACATCACACCTCGGTATATGTATGGGCAAAGTTTGAATCATACAAAGACATTCACATCCTCAGTTTATGACACAAACCCACCTTTTCTATGGAACAACCACATCCCCACTCTATTTGATCTCATATCCACTGTATCTCTGTCAGCACATCGACTGTATTGACTGATAACAACCAAACATCGTATAATGAGATCTCATGCACTATGTAAGACAACGTCATATCCATTGTATACGACATCACATTCACCATATTTTTAACATCACAGCCATCTGTATTCTGTTTCACTACCCCCACTCTTGCTCTTTCGATGATATCGCACCCTTTGTATGTATGACATAACACCCACTATATGTATTGCATCCATATAAACTCTATATGGCATCACATCCAGGTTTTATGACCTCACACAATTTTTATAACATCACATGCACTGTACTCATGACATCACTCCACTATATATGACTATTGGCATCCACTCTATTGATGACCTTCTGACCAACTGTTTGTATGCACCAACACCCACTTTAGGTATGACATCCTAATCAATATACATATCGTCAAATCAACTGTTTATGAACTCAACTCCATTGTAGTCATCACAATACATCCACTGCATTCATGACATTACACACACTATATATGACTTCACACACAAGACAACACAAACGTTATACCTGCCCATCTCACCCCAATCATTATCTGACCATCTACATCCACTGTATCTGTGTCATCAAACCCCACTGTATCAATAATACACACACACTCTCTGTATGAGTACTCACACAGACTCTACTGTAGGACATCATATTCATTATGCATGACATCCCACATGAGCTCTTTATGATATCAGATACCTAAATGTATGACATGACACCCAGTATATTGATGACATCATATCAAATATATATGATATCACCCACGCTGCTTTCATGACAATGACACCAAATATACCTGACATCTCACCCACTATATTGGACATATCACAGCCACATATATCTGCATCCATCACACCTGATGTATCGATGAAATCACAACAAACATATTGAAATCATCACATTTGGCTTACATATGACATCATACACACTCTCTAAATGACACATCACATTCACACCTTATGACATCAGTCCTCAGCATTTACGACATCACAGCCACTGCATTCAAGACATCAGATCTCCTATATGTGACTTCATATCCACGGTTTATGACATCTCATCCCCTATACCTCTGACATCACAGCCCACTTTGTGTTCTAACGTCACATCCATTGGGTTTGTGAATCCATATCCAATATATTTGATATCAAACACACTGTGCTGAGACGATGCAAACAGTATATCTGACATCACACCCTCCGTATCTGTATTTGTGCGATCACACCCTCTGTATCAGTGATATAACACAAAACTGTATATATATTATATCACACACACACGATATAGGCATGGCACATTAGGCACTATATACGACATCACACCCAGGCTTTTTCGAACATCACAAACACACTGTTCATGACATCAAAGCTACTGTGTCTCACATCACAGCTACAGCCATTTTATCTGACAGCACATTCCACAGTATGTGTGTCATCACACCGAGATTATCGATGATATAAGCCCCATTGTTTGTATGATATCACAGCTACAATATGAATGACTTCATATGAAGTACATATGACAACACATTCACTCTGTATGACTTCACAACCCTCTATGACATCAGACCCTCTGTATTCATGTCATCACACACAGTATATCTGACATTGCATCCACTGTAGATGCGTCATTACTTACAGTGTATTGATTATACCACATCTGCAATATGTGTAATATCAAACCCACTATATGTATGATATCATATGAATTCTATGTGACATCACACCCACTCTCCATGATATCACAAGTCTGTATTCATTGCATCACATCCACTCTATTCATAATATATCCACTGTTTATGACATCACATACACTATAGTTGTGACATCACAGCCACTGTAACAGTGACAAGACACCTACTATGTTTTTGATATCATACTCAGTATATATGACATCTCACATGGTGTATGAATGACAACACACCCACTGTATCTGACATCATACCCACAATATCGGTGTAATCACACTCACTTAAATGATTATATTACACCGTATGTACATGTGAAATCACACCCCCTGCATGTATGACACTATAGGCAGTTTATATGACATCAAATCCACTCTTGATGTCATCATACCATTGTTTATCTGTCATGGCACACACTATGTTTATGAAATCATATCCACTGTATATGATCTCATCCACTCTGTGTGTGTGACTACACAAGCTCTATATCTGTCTTGAAACCCGTTATAACTGCCATCACATCCACTGTATATGTCATCAAACCCACTTTGTTGACGACATCACACCAACTATATAAGTGTTCACAGGTGGCATATGTATGCCATCATATGCACTACACATGACATCATATCCACACTGTATAACAACAATCCTTAGTATTTATGACATCACATGCACTCTATTCATGACATCACACGGACTATATACGATATGACATGTCATCTACTGTGTATGATATCACATTCACTATATATGTGACATCACACAATGACTTTATCTATGACATCACACTCTATGCCTATGACATATCCACTTCATATGGCATCACACGCAGTGTTATAACAACATAACCATTGTGTAACTTCACAGCCACTACGTCTGACTTCACACGCATTGTATCTGTGTCAACACATGCAATGTACCAATTTTATCTAACCCAGTGTACGTATGACATCACAGCCACTATATGTATGACATCATATATACTACATATGACATCACATCCACTCTTTATGACCTCACACCACCTTATTTATGACATCAAGTTCACTATACCTGACATCCCATCCACTATATCTGACCTCACGTCCACTGTATCTGTGTTATCACACCCACTTTACCAATGATATCACAGCCACTCTATGTATCATATCACAACCAGTATACGTGTGACATCCTATCCACTCTATTTATGACATCATATACACAATGTATGACATCACAACACTGTGTGTTGTTGACACCACACTCGCCATATATATGACATCATTTGCACTTCAGATGACATCATATCCACTCTATCACACCAAACCACAGAATTTATGTTGCCACATCCACTTCAGGCATGACATCACACCCACTGTACCAGACATTGCCCCCACTGTTTCTTTGCCATCACAACCTCTCCACTGATATCACTCCCACTCTTTGCATGAAATCACACTCGGCATATGTATGGCAACATTTGCACCATACAAGATATCACATCCTGTTTATGACATCAAACCACAGTTTCTAGTTCATCACACCCACTCTATTTGAAATTGTTTCAACTGTATCTGGGTCATCACATCCACTGTATTGAGGATATCACACCAACTGTATTTATGATATCTCATGCGCTATGCAAAACGACATCATATCCGTTGTATACGACATCACATTCACTATATTTTTAACATCTCAGCCACAATATCTGTGTCATCACACCCACTCGTTCGATGATATCACACCCTTTGTATGTATGACCTCACACCCAATACATATATACCATAATATACACTCTATAAGGCATCGCATCCACATTTTATGACACCACAGATTATTTATGACATCACATGCACTGCACTCATGACATCACTCCCACTATATCTGACATTGAATCCACCCTATTGATGACCTCTGACCAACTGTTTGTATGATATCACACCCACTTTATGTATGACATCTTATGCACTACACATATCGTCACATCCGCTCTTTATGAACTCACACCATTGGAGTCATCACATTACATCCACTGCAATCATGACATCACACACACTATATATGACCACACACAAAAAACAACACAAACGTTATATCTGCCATCTCACCCACTATATCTGACACTACCTCCACGGTATCTGTGTCATCAAACCCAGTGTATCAATTATACCATACACACTCTCTGTATGACATCACACACACTCTATGTAGGGCATCATATTCAGCATGCATGATATCACCTGAACTCTTTATGACATCAGACACCTAAATGTATGACATCACACCCAGTATATTAATGACATCATATCCAATATATATGATAGCACCCATACTGCTTTCATGAAATGATACCTACTATACCTGACATGTCACCCATTATATTTGACATCACAGCCACTGTATCTTTGTCATCACAAACTCTGTATTGATGACATCACAACAAGTATGGAAATCATCACACTTGTCATACATATGACATCATACACACTCTACATGACATCACATTCACATTTTATGACATGAATCCTCAGCTTTTACGACATCACAGCCACTGCATTCATGACATCAGATCTCCTATATGTGACATCATATCCAAGGTTTATGACATCTCATTCCCTATACCTCGGACATCACAGCCACTTTATCTGTAACGTCACACCCATTGGGTTTGTGAATCCATATCCAATATGTTTGACATCAAACACACTGTGTTGAGACGATAAAAACAGTATATCTGACATCACACCCTCCATATCTGTATTTGTGCGATCACACACTCTATATCAGTGTTATAACACAAACTCTATGTATTATGTCACACATACTATAGGCATGGCACATTATGCACTATATACGACATCACACCCAGGCTTTATGACATCACAACACACTGTTCATGACATCAAATCTACTCTGTCTCACATCTCAGCCATTATGTCTGACAGCACATCCACAGTATGTCTGTCATCACACCGAGATTATTTATGATATAAGCCCCATTGTTTGTATGATATCACAGCCACAATATGTATGACTTTATATGAAGTACATATGACATCACATTCACTCTGTATGACGTCACATCGCTCTATGATATCAAACCCTTTGTATTCATGTCATCACACACAGTATATCTGACATGGCATCCACTGTAGCTGCGTCATTACTTGCAGTTTATTGATTATACCACACCTGCAATATGTGTGATATCAAACCCACTATATGTATGACATGATATGAATTCTATGTGACATCACACCCACTCTTTATGACATCACAAGACTGTATTCATGACATCCCATCCACTCTATTCATAACATCACATCCACTGTTTATGACATCACATACACTATACTTGTGACATCACAGCCGCTATAACTGTGACAAGACACCTACTATGTTTTTGACATCATAGTCAGTATATGTGACATCTCACATGGTGTATGAATGACAACTCAATCACTGTATCATACATCACACCCACAATATTGGTGTAATCACACTCACTTGAATGATTATATTACACCCTATGTACGTGTGTAATCACACCCACTGCATGTATGACACTATAGGCACTTTATATGACATCAAATCTACTCTTGATGTCATCATACCATTTTTTATCTGTCATGGCACACACTATGTTTATGAAATCATATCCACTGTATATGATCTCATCCACTCTGTGTGTATGACTACACAAGCTCTATATCTGTCTTGAAACCCGTTATAACTGCCATCACATCCACTGTATATGTCATCAAACCCACTTTGTCGACGACATCACACCAACTATTTAAGAGTTCACAGCTGGCATATGTATGCCATCATATGCACTATACATGACATCATATCCACACTTTATGACAAAAATCCTTAGTATTTATGACATCACATGCACTCTATCCATGACATCACACGCACTATATACGATATGACATGTCATCTACTCTGTATGATATCACATTCACTATATATATGACATCACACAATGACTCTGACAATGACATCACACACTCTATGTTTATGACATATCCACTTTATATGGCTTCACACGCAGTGTTATAACAACACAACCATTGTGTAACTTCACAGCCACTATGTCTGACATCACACGCATTGTATCTGTGTCAACACACGCAATGTACCAATTTTATCTAACCCAGTGTATGTATGACATCACAGCCACTATATGTATGACATCATATATACTACATATGACATCACATCCACTCTTTATGACCTCACACCACTTTATTTATGACATCAAGTCCACTATACCTGACATCCCATCCACTATATCTGACCTCACGACCACTGTATCTGTGTTATCACACCCACAGTACCAATGATATCACAGCCACTCTATGTATCATATCACAGCCAGTATATGTGTGACATCCTATCCATTCTATTTATGACATCATATCCACGGTGTATGACATCAGAACACTGTGTGTTGTTGATACCTCACTCGGCATATATATGACATAATTTGCACTTCAGATGACATCACATCCACTCTATCACAACAAACCACAGAATTTATGTTGCCACATCCACTTCAGGCATGACATCACACCCACTGTACCAGGCATTGCCCCCACTGTTTCTTTGCCATCACAACCTCTCCACTGATATCATGCCCACTCTTTGCATGACATCACACTCTGCATATATATAGCAACTTTTTCACCATACAAGATATCACATCCTCAGTTTATGACATCAAACCACCGTTTCTAGGACATCACACCCACTCTATTTAACATCGTATCCACTGTATCTGGGTCATCACATCCACTGTATTGAGGATATCACACCAACTGTATTTATGAGATTTCATGCGCTATGTAAGACGACATCGTATCCATTGTATACGACATTACAGCCATTGTATCTGTGCCATGACACCCACTCTTTCGATGATATCACACCCTTTGTATGTATGACATCACGCCCACTAGATGTATAACATCATATACCCTATTTAAAATATCACATCCACATTTTATGACATCACACCACATTATGTATGACATCACATGCACTGTATTCATTCAAACCCAGTGTATCAATTATACCACACATCACTCTCTGTATACATCACACACACACTCTATGTAAGCAGACATCATATTCAATTATGCATGACATCACCATGAAAACTCTTTATCCGATATCAGACACCTAAATTGTAATGACATCCACACCCATTATATTGAATGACAATCCATATCCAATATATATGATATTCACATCCATACTGCTTTCATGACATGACACCAACTATCTACCTGATCATAATCACACCACTATATTTAGACATCACAGCCACTGTATCAAATGTGTCGGCTCACAACACTCTGTTATCGATGACATCACAACAAGTATGAAAAATCATCACACTATGTCATACATATGACATCATACACACCGTCAAATGACATGACATCACATTCACAATCTTTATGACAATCAATCCTCATCATAGATACAGACATCAACAGGTTGTGAACCACTTGCATGTCTATGACTAATCGAGATCACCTAAATGGTGAACATCCATAACCACCACGGTTTATGACATCGTCATCCTCCGGGATATACCTCTGACAGTCACCAGCCACTTTCAATGCTCTAAACATACACATCCACAAAGGTTTGCGTCGAATATCCATAGCGTACCAATAGAATTTGACCATCAAAACATCACTGTGTTGAGACCGATACTAACACAGTATAGTCTGACATCACGATTACGTCCATCTCCATAGTCATGTAACTGTGTCGAAATCACAACCCTCTGTAATCAGTGATATAACCACAAACTGTATGTCTTATATCACACAACACACTTATAGGCAAGGCACATTATGCACCTATATTCGAACATCACTAAGAGCTGTATACACCGAGTGTCCTTAATGACAATCAACAACACACTGTTGCATGAACATCAAAGCATACGGTTTTCACAACTCACGAATGCACGGACGCAAGTTAAATCTGACAGCACAACCACAGTAAAGTGTGTCGATCACACCGAGATTATCGACTCATGATATATGAGCACCCGCTTGTTTGTATGATATATCACGCTACTATAAGATGACTTGATATCTAATATTGAACTGTTACAATTAGAGGTATCAATCAACATTACCAAAATGCTGTATGACTATCACGACACTCCTATGACATCAGACCACTCGCTGTAAGTCATGTATCAACTATACCAGAGCAGTCATACTCTGACCAATGAGTTCAGCTATGTCCACGTGTAATGCTCGCATCATATGACTATTACAGTGTATTTGATATACCCACATCCGCCTGCAATATGTTGTAAGAAATCAAAAACCCACTGTATGTTTATAGTGAGATCATTGATGAATTCTATGCGACATTCAACACCCACTACTCCAGTGATATCACGAAGTCTGTAATTCATTGACCTCCCATCCACTCATATTCATACAATCACTAGGGCCACAGTGTATTATGACATCCACATACAACTATAGTTGTTACATATCCACGAGCCACTGTAAACAGGTGGAAACAGAGACACCTAACTATAGTTTATTGTGACGATCTATCATACATCAGTATATAGTTAACATCTCGACATGGTGTACATGAATGAACAAACACACGAACCACTGTAATTCAACGACATCACAAGGATTCAAACCCTACAATATCGGTGTAAAAATCACACTCACTTAATATGATTGATTATTACACCCTATGTACATGTGATTAAATCACTACCCCCTGCGGGAAGCGTGTATAACAGCTATAGGCAGTTATAGTTTTTATGACATCCAAATCCCCCAACTCTTTGATGTCATCATAATAGCCATTTGTTTGGTTGTTCCACATGGTCAATCCCACTCATGTTTAGTGACATCATGATCGCACTATGATGAAGATTATCTCATCCCACTACAGTGTTAGATGACTGAACACAAGCCTGCTAAATATCTCAAGCTCTCGAAACCCGATTTATAAAACTGCCATCATGAAACATTCAACCACTATATAGTCCCCATGCACCTAGTATAGATTTTGTTTGTCATGAACAAACCCTACTTTAGTCAATGACGACATCACAAATCCAAACTAAGAAGTAAGGCAGATTTTCACACGGTGGCATTATTATGCCATCATAAAGCACTACACCTATCGACCATCATATCCCCACACCTGATGAGACACCCAATCCCTTTAGTATTCTTATTGACAAACACAGATGGCACTCTATGATTCATGACGTATCAACATGGACTGTAAAGTACGAATATGAACATGTCCATACCTATCTGTGTGCAGGCATATGTCAACATTCACTATATATGTGACATCACACAATGACTCTATCTATGACTCACACACGCTATGCTTATGACATATCCTCTTCGATATGGCATCACACGCCAGTGTTAAACAACACAACCATTGTGTAACTTCACAGTCACTATGTCTGACATCACACGACACTGCATATGTAACACTGTGTCATCACACAGCTATGAGTACCAACTTTTATCTAACCCATGTAAACCGTATGACATCACAGCCACTATATTATGACATCATAATGACACCTATGACAATCATCAATCCAGTTTTATGACATCACACCACTTTATTTATGACATCAAGTCCACTATATATGACATACATCCACTCTATCTGACCTCACATCCACTGTACCTGTGTCATTCACCCACTCTACCAATGATATCACAGTCACCTATGAATGATCACATCCAGTAATACGTGTGACATCCTATCCACCTATTTATGACATCATAGCCACTATGTATGAATCAGAACCCTGGTGTGTTGGTTGATACCCCACTCGACTATGTATGACATCATTGCACTTCAGATGGGAATCACATCCGCTCCCCCACACCAAACCACAGTATTTATGATGCCATATCCACTTCAGTCATGACATCACACCCACTGAACCCGACA
The DNA here is from genome assembly GCA_020976825.1 of Odocoileus hemionus. Classification (NCBI taxonomy): domain Eukaryota; kingdom Metazoa; phylum Chordata; class Mammalia; order Artiodactyla; family Cervidae; genus Odocoileus; species Odocoileus hemionus. Next base: position 1,145 of record JAJLRB010002593.1, on the reverse strand, counting down.
TCGCATGCACTGTATCTTTGCCATCCAACCCCTCCATGATATCACAACCCCTCATTGCTGACATCACACTTGGCTATGTATAGCAATTTTTGCACTATAAAGGCATCACATCCTAATTTATGACATCAAACCACCGTTTTTAGGGCCCTCACACCCACTATATTTGACATCGCACCCACTGTATCTTTGTCATCACAACCCCTCGACTGATATCACACCATTTTCCCAAAGACAACACACCCCAAACTATGTGTGACATCATATGCCCCATATACAACATCAAATCCACTCTTCTATCAAAACACTACTCTGCATATGGCATCACAATCTCTGTATATGAAACCACATCCAGTTTGTAGGGCAACATTACACTATGCATGTGATTTTCACAGCAACTATCTTTGTCATCCACCACTCTTTGTATGCATCACATCGCCATATGTGTGGCATCGTTTGCACTATACAAGATCACTCCCCCACATTATGACCTCAAACCACCGTTTTTATGACATCACACCCACTATATTTGACATTGTATCCACTGTATCTGTGTCATCACCTCCACTCTGTTGATGATATCGCGCCAACTGTATTTATGGCATTTCATCCACTATAATTCACGACATTTTATCCATTGCATATGACAGTACAGCCACTGATTCTGTGCAATTACACCCACCCTTTCGATGATATCACACCCTTTGTATGTATGACATCACAACCAGTAGATGTATAACATCATATACCTGTTTAAATCATTTCCATCCACATTTTTATACATATACCCCATTATGTATGACATCACATGCACTGTATTCATGACTTCAGTCATGGACTAGCTCTGCACGCAATGCAATGTAGTCAGGGGTCATCTCGCAGTAATGGGGCAATCTCATGGCTTGTCTTTAGTTCCGGTAGCAATCTGGTGTATGTTTTCGAGTTACGGCGAGGATGGGCCCTCAAAACTCGTGTTGGTTCAGCGACATAAGGACTCCCGTCTAGTTGTCAGGGACACCTCGGGATTTCCTCGAGGCTTTGGGAGGGGAATAGGGATGACTCTCGAGGTGATGCAGAGACCCGGACCCTCCCGGTTGCACAGGGCTATTGAGATTCCCCTTTAGTTTTTAAGGGAGGCAGGGATTTCT
>JAJLRB010002591.1:0-14190 GCA_020976825.1 Odocoileus hemionus | reverse complement strand
GATTTGGAAAAGACTATAAGTTTACCCAATTTCATGCACCATACTAATAGATGACTGACTGAAGAGTAAATTGATTTGCTCATAAGGCCATCTTTATCATTGTAAACAATTCATAACCAGATTTGTTTTGACTGAGTTCAGAACTCAGTCCCACGTCTCACAGCCATGTGACTTTATTCTCTCTGTGCTTCAGTGTCTGTAAGAAGAGGATCCTGACAGTGCAATTGTCAAGATTTTTCTGAGATATAATTAAATTATAATTTTTTATTATAAATATGCTAGATTTTAGATGAGATGATTTTATACTTGAAAGTCTAGATATTCTTGGTTTATCAGTATTTCCCTGAAGTGTCTTTTCTATGTTAAGAAACATTATTTAACATATTGTAACCAAACAGGACTCTATGAGGGTTTCCTGGGACAGGACTCCCAAACTATGTCTGTTGCCTGCCTCTTATCTGAAGAAAAACTTTAGCCTTCTGGGCCTTCCCTGAGTTCCAAACAGTGAATTTAATCAGAGAAGTGAGACAAGGTAGAAAGAAAGGAAAACAGTAAAGCAAAATAAAATTATAATGGTTTAACCATTAAACAAAGTCATTAGTTCTTCCTCAAGGGCTGTAGATAATATTCTGGGCCGTGTCCTTTGAGCTGTTTTGTAGATACTGAAACTCCCACCAGATGTAAGTTAACTATATGCTGACCACAAGCACACAGACAGACTCCAGACTGGTTTGAACCAGAAGGGTTGATGATGGTGACTCCCAATTACTTCACCAATAGACGATTAGAAGAATGTCCATGAGCTGATCACATACTCCACAGTCATCTTCCCTCACTGTCCTTAAAAACCTTTCCCTGAAAACCTTCAGGAAATTTAGCTTTATAAACACTAACACTGCCCTAGACTCCTTGCTTAGCACCTGCACCTTGCTTAGTTGCACTTTCATTCACCGCAACCTCGGTCGGTAGATTGGCTTTACAGCATGTGGGCAAGTGGACCAAAGTTTGGCCTGGTAACAATAGGACACACCATTAACTCAAAATGGCATGTGTGTTGCAGTATTCATTGCTACAGCAGACACCCTGCTTCTATGTCTAGCATTCTCTCAGAAGCAATCTTCTCCTTGCTTTGGAGTGAGTTCATAAATTTTCCACAGAATTTTTATCCTCTCCAAGAGCTTCTAAAGTTCTTGCCCACCTGGAGGGGAAGGGCCCAAACCAGCTCCAGCCATTGCCCTTCTGAGGGTTGCAGTTTGCAGCTGTACTGAGGTAGCAGGAGATTTGGCAGAGTCATCTCCACACTATAATCCTCATAGAATCTCCTAGTGATTTTGAAGAAGTGGGAAGGAAATTATTAATCCTTCAAATCCACTTTTCCTCTAGAAGACAGGAATTTAATCCTTACTCATCCAGTTGCTTAGAGGTCACACCTGACTCTTATTTTTTTCTCATCATATTTCAAATTCATCCTTTTGGTCTATTACTTTACCTTTGTAAATCATCTCAAAGCTTGCACTTTACCTTTCTGTCGTTGTCTCTCTTCACCACTTTGTTGGGGCACCAGCCTTAGGGCAAGTTTTCCAGATTCTTTGTTGCTCTGAAATCTTCAATTTGTTTTCCACATAAGAGCTTGTGAGCATTTTTTACTTAAAAAAAAAAAAAACATCTCTCACATTTAGCCCCTATCTCTCTACAACATATCTGGACACCTGGTGCAATTCCTCCTCTCACTCATGTACTTGTTTGCGTGAATAAAACTGTCTAATTCAGTTTCTAGACCATTCAAAACTTTTCTTTTTCTCATCTTAGGGTTTCTGCTCATGCTGTTTCTTCCTTCTGGAGTGTTCTTCCCTAGGTTGTGATTTACTGGTCTCTGCTCATTACAGCTCTTGGTTGATGTTTACCTGGGAAGGCCTTTTTTCATCATTCTAGTTAGTCTTTTCTGCTAATTTTTAAACTGTTTCTTTCATAAAATTTTACATCTTGTGATTATTTCTTGGCTAATTTATTGTCTGTGTTTTGTTTGTTTATCTGTATGTTTTATGATAGCAAGGACATGTATGCTTTGCTACCAAACACAGGTTTAGTATTAATAAAGTTTTATTAAATAAGTAAATGTAGATTAAAAAGATATTAAAAACACATACCCAAACCAAAGCATTAACCCTCAGCAATAATTTTTATTAAATACTTTACAACCTCTTTTCTTTCCTTTTTTTCTCTGCTCCCTCCAATGGAGGTGGTAGAGGCGGTTTTTGCTGCCCAACTGTATCTGCTTAGGGTATTTGGGTATTTGGCCAGGGTGGGTGCAAATTTTGTAGTTGGTCACCACCAGAGACCCAGACGCCCCGATGCCTGTGTGAGCACCCACAGTGGCGTCCCTACCCTGCTCAGACTCCCCCTCAGCTGTGAGCCAGCTGGGTGAACACAGCGTGTTCTGTCCTCAGCCGTGTGGAGTGCGATGTGGGGAAAGTGGGTGGAGCGTTCGCCCGTTCAGGCTGGGCCATGGGCTGGGAAAAAAATCGCAGGAAACCAGTCAGCCCCCCGTGTGGTCTCAACTTGCCCTCTCCCCTGCCTCAGCTGCAGCAAGCAAGCCTGTGCTCCTCACAGGTGGAGGCCAGGCCTCCACAGAAATCCTGTTCACCCCAACCCAAACCCAAGGATACTTCCCTTTCCCGTGTTGGACCCAGGGCTGGCAGGCCAGTATGCTTGAACCCTCATGAGGGCCTCTGGTAATTAATCTCAATTTCTTCCAAGTCCCTCCCAGGGCAAGGTCCTGACCTAACCACTTCTCTTTCTTTCTACCTGAATCTTGTGTTCTACAGGAGTCTTTCTGTCAGTCTCCAGTTCATTTTCATTGAGAATCATCCACCTTTTGATTTGTTTCTCGGGGGAGGTGCCCTCCATATCCCCTATTCCCCATCACAATGTGGTTTCAAACTGACTATCTTAAAAGGAGGAAATCATATGTAAATTTGGCTATAATATATATTAATACCAACTACCAATGAAAGACAGTTAAATATCATGGAAATACAGACAGGATATGGAAATCTATGAAGGCAATATTAAAGATTCTTATTTATGTTTGAAGTGAACTTAAGCTTGATATTCAGAGAAAGATATGAAGGCTATTTAAAAGAAGCAAAAAAATAGCTTTTCACTGTAAAAGGTGATGCAAAAAATTCTATAGAGTATATACAAGAGATAAAACAGGTAGAACCATAGGATTAAAAGGGAAATAAAGTATTCAGTTCAGTCAGTTCACCACTCAGTCGTGTCTGCCTATTTTGTGAGCCCATGGACTGCAGCACACCAGCTTCCCTGTCCATCACCAATTTCCCAGAGCTTGCTCAAACTCATGTCCATTCAATCGTGTGCATACCTAACCATCTCATCCTCTGTGACCCCCTCGCCTCCATGCCTTCAGTCTTTCCCAGCATCAGGGTCTTTTCCTAAATGAATCGGCTCTTCCCACACGGGTGGCCAAAGTATGGGAGTTTCAGCTTTCAGCAACAGACATTCCAGAATGAGCATATTCAGGATTGTTTTTCCTTTAGGATCGTACTGGTTGCGGATTTCTCGTGCAGTCCCAAGGGACTCTCAATAAGTCTTCTTCCAACACCACAGATTTCAAAAGCACCAATTCTTCTGGTGCCCTTAGCTTTCTTGATGGTCCAACGCTCACAATCCATACATGACCACTGGAAAAAAACCATAGCTTTGTCTAGGTAATGACCCTGTCGTTGGCAAGTAACGATGCTCGCGTTGTTTCAATCTTCTGTCTCAGGTTTGCCAATAGCGTTTCTTCCAAGAAGCAAGCGATCTTTTCAAATTTTCATGGCTGCAGTCAACCATCTCGCAGTGGATTTTGGAGCCCAAGAAAAATAAAGTCGTGCGTCAACTGTTTGCCATTATTTTCCTCACCCTTCTATCTTTGCCATGAATTGAATTGGGAATAGAATGCCCGGATCTTAATATTTTTTAGTGCTTTGGAGTTTTAAGCCAAAAGCCAGCTTTTATCACTCTCCTCTTTCACTTTCACCAAGAGGCCTCCTTCTACAGTTCCTCTTCACTGCATCTTCAGATAAGGGTGGTGTCATCTGCATGATCTTGAGGTTATTTGCAATATTTTCTTCTCCCAGCAATCTTGATTCCAGACTTGTGCTTCATCCAACCAGCATTTCTTGCATGATGATTCTCTGTGCATAGCAGTTTGAATAACAGGGTTGACAATATACAGCCTTGACATACACCTTTCCCAATTTGAACTCGGAAAGAAGGTTTCACGTGCTTATTACCAAGTCCTGATTCTAACTAATTGCATCTTGACCTGTCATACTAGATTTCACAGGAGGCAGAAAAGCGATGGTCTGCTGTTTCCCATCTATTTGAAAGAATTTATCCACAGTTTGATCTGTGATTCCACCCGTCAGGTTTTTGCACTTTGTTCGGTAGTTGAATCAAAAACTATTTGTTGTTTTAATATGGATAGTAATATCTTCAACAAGAAGTAAAACCCCACAGGGAACTGGTCAAGAAAACATAGAAAGTAGTGTTTATAAAATTGCTAAAATTAGGATGGTGACAATGGGAAATGGAAAATAATGATGAACAAATCTGGTCTGAAATGATAAAGCTGTGGAAATATCTCCAAGGATGCAGATGTCCCTGGCACCTCGTATGTAATATTTTAGTGCAGGCAAAATTTTCGAGAAAGAGAGTCCATGGCTTTATGAGAAATCTCAAAAGGAGTCTCAAAGATGAAAATTTTAAGGAGGCTAGCTTACTTACCTAGTTCTCTCTGTGGGATTTACTTGGAAATACTTCCCCACGGCTTTCATTTGTTTTTGATGCTTGTCTGAATCATTCTGTAGAGAAAGGGACACTCAACCAAATTAGCTACATTTTTAAAAAAGGTTTCTCGGGCAAATGCAGTCCCAGGCTGTGTCATTTATATTCATTCATTTCCATTCAGAAGGGAGTACTTTTTCTCTTAGTAATCCTGTTTTGAATCTAAGGAAAAAGCATTCATTTCAGTGGTTTAAAAATATCCCCCTCACCCTTTTTAAAACCCACCTCCTTTGACTAACAGGGATTTGAAAAATTTTTTTCCCAAGACTCTAAGAGAAGTTGCTTCTTAAAGGGCATATGAAAAACACTGTTCCCCGTATCCAGGTTATTTTTCTAATCCCTAGATAGTAGATTCAAAAAAGCAGGCTTACACAAAAAGGGAGTGCAGCCTTCAGATTTTCTTTCTGAAGTGTATTTAACTCTTGTAGTTTTTTCAGGAATTTTTTCTTTTCCACTAAGTGGATTTTAAGTTACTAGGCTTTCTTACCTTGTTTCCCAGGGGTGGATATTAACCATGAAGCTGTTTTTTATCATGGAAGACATATTTTAGAAAAGTGGGTATTGTTTGTTTTGTAGGGTGTGCCAGACAGACAATTTCTCCTGCAAGACCCAAGCATGAATTCCTTCAGCTTCTAGGGCTGGTTGTGGGCACATCTTGCCTTTGCAGATAACTGTTCCAGCCCCGCTCCACTTGTAGTGGAAGCAGATCACAGGCAAATACCCTGCCCACATGGAGTCCTTGTCCTCCTTCTACCCCTTTGGGCACCCCGGACCTGGGAACCCCTGGTCAAACAGACTCAGCTGAATTCTTAGTAGACAGTTGGGTAATTATTTAATTATTCCTAAGTTTCTGCAACTTTGCTAGAAGAGGTATGAAAGTGTCCAGCAGCAAAACAGTTGAGCTGTGGTTAGGGTCCCCGGCACAAAAAGGCATTGGTTTTTGAAGAAACTCATTTTTATATGAGACCAGTGAGGAATTTCTCTTAAGGTCCTCTTAAAAGCAACATGGGATACCAGAAGAAACCAATCATTATAACAACTTCCTTACAATTCCTTTAACAAGAGGGTCCCGAGATTATTTCTTGCAGTGCTCTCAAAGAAAGTCACAGGCACAGTGCAAAAGCAGGGTAATAATAAGGGAAATTTCACAAAAGCTTTTTATTGGTGCAGGCACAAACTCTTAAAATGGTCTGGTATACAATAAAAAGATTACCTAGAGTAACAAATGAAATGCATATGCTTCAGAAATATTCCACAATTCTACTTTTAAGAATAATCTTCTAAGGTTTAGCCTATTTAAATGTTCTTAAAATGAAGCCAAATGAACTGTTTTAAGTACAACTTCTAAAAGTAGGAGCAAATGTAAGTGTGAAAAAACCCTTTAAAAAGAAGTGAAATAAAGGATTTGTTTCTATTTGAGTATTAAATATAAAAAAGGTCAGATTTGAAGACAAAGTTTTATTCTATTAGAGAATTAGAGCTTTATGTCTATTAGAGAATTAGCTATAAAAATGTTTACATTGGCAACAAAGTAGTTTCTCTCTAAATGTGAGTTTTTTAAATTTTTAAAAAAGAGTTATATTTATAAAAAAATTTGTTAAAATTTTACCTCAAATGTCTTTAAATTCTTAAAAATGGAAGAATTTAGTTCACTTGACTTTTGTCTCATCATTTTTTCTAGGATGTTTGCAAAGTCTCCAATCTACTCTTGGACTTCTTCCCTTCATTACACAAGCTCAGAGTCTTAGGAAACCCACATTCCTAGTCTGGCCTGCATTGGCAACTGATAAGAAACAAAAGCCAACTTGTTCAAATGCTTAGAATTCAATCATCCTCATTTTAATACTATCCATGAAAAACGTGGTTACCGGACCCCAGTGATCGAGATTTTGTTTTTTTTCTTGAGCTCTTCAATATCACTGTGGATGGTGACTACCACCATTGAGATTAAAAGAGAATGGGTTAGTTTATAACTTATATCTTGGAAGGTAAAGCTTAAATTAATCTTATTTTTAAGACAAATGTTTGACAGTGTATTAAAAAGCAGAGATTACTTTGTCGACAAAGGTCCTGTCTAGTCAAAGCTATGGTTTTTACTCAGTAGTCATTGTACATGGATGTGAGAGTTGGACCATAAAGAAGATGAGAACCTTCTTGAAGAATTGATGCTTTTGAAATTGTGGTGTTGAAGAAGACTTAGAAAAAAAAGGAAAACTTGAGAGTCCCTTGGATTGCAAGGAGATCAAACCAGTCAATTCCTAAGGAAATCAATCCTGAATATTCATTGAGGACTGGATGCTGAAGTTGAAGCTGAAAGCTCCAATACTTTGGCCACCTATGCAAAGAACTGACTCATTGGAAAATAATGACCCTGATGCTGGAAAAGATTGAAGCAGGAGGAGAAGGGGACAACAGATGACAAGATGGTTGGAATGGCATCACCAAATTTGATGGACATGAGTTTGAGTAAGCTCCAGGAGATGGACATGAGGGACAGGGAAGCCTGGCGTGCTGCAGTCCATGGTGGGCAAACAAATGAGCGAACGAATCCGAACACTATCTGAAAGTGACTGAACTGAACCGAAGAAAGAATAAGAGAAAGTGGGGAAACTTAAGTGTTCGAAAGAATTAAAAAAGAATGAAAAGACAGAGAAGAGGAAAGAAAGTTAAGTTAGAAAAGTTAAAATAACAGGGAGGGCGAAATGGACGTTGTAAGTTTAATTTTATGGGGGAATCATTTCACAATGTGTACATATATCAAAGTGCATTCACATTTGTACCATATTTTAAATATCTTAAACTTTGTCAAACTATACCTCATTAAAAACCTAGGGGGAGGGTGTTGTTAGTGTTGTGAGGGTCTTTGTTTGTGAGGGGACCCAAACCCAAAAAAGTGCCCAAAAGTGCTGATTTCCAAGATATTATATTAAATAATACTGGTTATGAACGGGGAAGAAAAAGAGGAAAAGGAAAAAGAAAATAAAAATACTTCCTATAGAAAGATGGGCAAAATATTTAAACATTACCAAAAAAAGGAAATTTAATTTTTTTCTTTTTTTTAAATATATAATAGGGGTAATCCGTTCTGTCATTTAGTCAGGTCATGAAAATATGAGTGAAAAGCTACAATAAACTATCATTACACATCCATAAGAATGACTAATAACTGGACTGGTTGCTGAGTTAGTTTTTTGTGAGTTGGTAATACAATGCTGGCAGGGTCACGGCTTGAAAATGGGTACAAGCCACATTTTGAGAAAACTAATTGTGATTAGCTAATTAAAAGTTGTGGGAACAAAAATGCATTTATTTTGACCAATCCGTACCATTTTTAGACTTCAGATTAGAAACGCTTGTGCATGTGGAGCTGTAATACATTAGGTTGTAAAAAGTGTTCCTGTAGCATCATTGCCCTTTAATTAACCAAAACTAGAGAAGCAAAAGGAAGCAAACTGAATGGTCCAGTTAAGAATGAATAAACTTAATATAGTCATAGATCAGAGGACATTTTCTCAGCAACAAAAACTAAATTAGGTCTGTCTCCATTCCGAGTCTTTCACAGGTTAATTACTGAATAAATGAAAACTGATTGTAGACAAGAAATCATACCTTTTGTTTGGTTTTTCATCTGTCACTGAATTTCACAAAAACACAAAGTTTAGAACTAACAATTTTTAGGGTTTTGCACATATATTGGGAAAACTACTTATAAAAAACCCAGGGCAATGTTCTCATAATGGGGCAGGAAAAGCAACAGAACTCTCGGAGAAGAGGCACACAGTGACAGGTGCAGAGTCCTAGGAGCAGCACATTTACCTCATTCCGAGTGTCATCATTATATTATTCCTGATGCTTCTCAATACAATTCTAAGACCAACATATCTATATGTGTGTTCTATTTTCCCACAATTTTGAAAAGACTTTCAAAATACTGCTTAAGAAGAAATACTCACTCAAATGTCCATCAAATTGAGCATATAAGAATTTGGGATTAGGAATTGATAAGGAAAGAGCCTTACTTGATTTATCAGCTGAAATTGTATACTATGCATAATCGTTAGCAATATTGTCTTAACAATATTCTCTTCATTCCAAAAACAGGTTTTTTTTTAAATGTTTGACTTTTTTTTTCTTAGTTTATTCAGCCTATTTTCTTTTATTATTATCTATGGAGAATTCTGTGGACAGAGGAGCCTGGTGGGCTGCTGTCCATGGGGTCGCACAGAGTCGGACACGACTGAAGTGACTTAGCATAGCATAGCAAAATTGAATAACCTTAAATAATACAGCAAAATGTTTCAGCATATTAAAGACATTTCAGAGACTGTCTTGTCTTGAAAATTAAATACCAAAATCATATTTTTATTTCTCATACTATTGAATAAAGGCCCTTACATCTGTTCCTCTTGAGACTCATTCCTACCTCTTGGAAAGTGCCCTCTACTCCCCTATCACATAGCCAATCTCTTGCCACATCTGTCCATGCACAGGGTATTCTTCCATCTCTGTTCTACCTGAAGCATAGTCCGTGTTCATCCTTCAAGAAGCATATGCATTGCTTTCCCTAGGAAATCTTACTTGAACTCTGTTATCTTCATTTTTGTTTTTTTACTTTTTTATCTTATAATGGAGCATAAATGATTAATAATGTGTTAGTTCTGGGTGTACAATAACTGATTCAGTTATACAATACATGTATTTATTCTTTTTCAAATTCCTTTCTCAGTTACAGAGTACTGAGCAGAGTCCCTGTGATATAGCAGGAGGCTCTCATTGGTTGTCTATTTTTATAATAGTATCAGTTGTGTATAGGGGACTTCCCAGGAGGTGCTAAGGTAAAAGAAACAGTCCTCCTGGGTCAGGAAGATGTCCTGGAGGAGGGCGTACAACCCACTCCAGTATTCTTGCCCGGAGAATCCCACCGCAGAGGACCCTGGCAGGCTACAGTCCATAGGGTCATAAAGAGTCAGTCATGGATGAAGCAACTTACATGCATGCACTCATCAATTGTATATATATGTCAGTCCCAACCTCCCAATTCATCCCACCCATCTTTTCCTCCTTGGTATCCATCCTTATATTTGTTCTATAAGGATGTGTGTGTTTCTGTTTAAAAATAAAATTGTCTATACCATTTTTTCTGGATTCCCACATACATGCATTGATATAATGGCGGCTGGTCAAAAAGTTCATTCAGATTTTTCCAAAAGATATTATGGAAAACTCAATCAACCCCCTGGTGGTTCCCAGTACGATGTTTGTTACTATGTCTCTGACTTTACTTCACTCTGTGCCACAGTCTATAGACCATCCACATTCTGCAGTCCCATCCACATGTCTGCAAACGGCACAGTTTGTTCCTTTTCAGTGGAGTACTATTCCCATTAAGCATGTCTTTATCCATTCCTCTGCTGGGATATTTAGGTCACTTCCCTTTCCAGGCATTGTAAATACTGCTGCAACGAACATTTGGGTGCCTGAATCTTTTGGAATTATTATTTTCTCTGGGTGTATGATCAGGAAGTAGAGATTGCTAAATCATCTGGTAGTTCTAACTTTACCTTTTTAAAAGGAACTGTCCATGTTAATTTCATAGCTATTGTGTTTGATTTCTAATCCCAACAGTGTAATAGTGTTCTTTTTTCATCAACACCCTCTCCATCATTTATTGTATCTAGACAATTTTAGATGATGACCATTCTGGACTATTTTGAGGTGATACGTCATATGTAAGTGTTTGAAAATTTGCATTTCTCTAATAGAGACGTTTCCATGTGTATCACGTCTTTGTTCATGTGCCTTGTTGGCCATCAGTGTGTCCTCCCTCTTGTAAGAAAAGTCCTCTTATGTCTTTCTGTCCCATTTTTTGATTCAGTTTGTTTGTTTTGATTAATGAGATGCATGAGCCATGTTGTTAAAATTTGGAGACGAGATCGCTCGCTTATCAGCTAATAATCATATTGCAAATAATTTCTCCCACTGTGCGGTTGTTCTTTTCATTTTGTTTTACTTAATGTTTCCTTTGTTGTGCAAAAGCTTTTACGTGTAATTAATCCTACCTGGTTCATTACTATGTGTTTTATTTTCTATTTACTCTGCGAACGTGAATCCAAAAGAGAGATTTGCCTGCCAATTTGTGTCAAGCAGTGTTCTGCTTATGTTTTTCCTCTAAAAGTTTTACATAATATCTCATGCTTAAATTTGGGTTCTTTAATCCATTTTGAGTTTATTTTTTTGTTGTATGGTGTGTAAAAGAATGTTCTATTATTCATTTTTTTACGTATAGCTGTCCAATTTTCCCAGCACCACTTCATTGAAGAGGCTTGTCTTTGCTTCTCCATTGGTTAATATTACGCCTACTGCCTCCTTGATCAAAGGTTAAGGTACCCATAGATGCATGTGGACTTATACTGCATCCGCCTCTAGCTCTCAGTGCTTATTTCCATAGGGCTATATTTCCTGTTTTGTGCCAGTACCATAACTGTTTTCATGATGATTGTAGCTTTGTAGTATAATCAGAAGCCAGGGAGCCCAGTTCCTCCCAACTCCGTTTTTACTTTCCTCACTAGTTAGGCCTAGTCTATTCAGAGTCTTTTGTGGCTCCATACAAATTTTAAAGAATTTTTTGTTGTCTATAATATATGAAAAATGCCATTTGATAAATTTGCATATTGTCTTGCACTGAAACTCTAGGAGTTGCCTGGTAGTCATAATCATTTTGAAAATATTCCAGTCAATCCAAAACTTGGTTAATTTTTCCTCCCATCTGTTTGTTTTGTCATGTTGATCTTCCTTTTCATCAGTATCGTATAGTTTTATCTGCAATATAGTTCTTTGCCTTCTTTAGGTATGGTTATTAACCTTAGGTCTTTTATTCTTTTGTTTGCAGTGGTAAATGCGATTGTCACCTTAGTTTCTCTTTCTGAACTTTCATTGTTAGTGTATGGGGAATGCAAGATATTCTGTGTATTCATTTATCTAATCTTGCAACTTGAGTAAATTCATTGAATTAGCTCTAGTAGTTTTCTTGTCGGCATCTTTAGGATTTTCTGTGTTTATGTATCAGGTCATCAGTAAAGCAGTGACGGTTTTACTATTCTTTCCCATTTGGATTCCTTTTATTACTTTTTCTTCTCAACATTGCCATGGACTTAGACTTCAAAAAAGGTGAAATGTTGAGTAATAGTGGCAAGATGTGGTTACCCTGTCTTGTTCCTAATCTTAGAGAAAATGCTTTCAGTTTTCACCATTGAGAATGATGTTTGCTCTGTATGGTGTTTGTATATTGGCCTTTTAATTATGTTGTGTAGTTTCCAATCTATGCCACATTTTCTGGAGTTTCTTTTTCATAAATGGTGTTGAATTTTGTCCAAAAGCTATTTCTGCATCTACTGAGATGAATCATTATGGTTTTTTGTCCCTTCTATTTGTTAATATGGCATATCACATGATTGATTTCTGTATATTGAAGATCCTTGGATCCTAGAATAGATTTCATTGATCTGATATATGGCCTTTTTTTAACATGCTGTTGAAATTCCAATTTGCTAGTATTTTGTGTGGATTTTGTATCCATGGTCTCAATGATACGGCATGTAATTTTCTGTTTTTTGGTGAGTCTTTGTCCTGGTTGGGTAATCAGTGTGATAGTGGCCTTGTAGAATAAAAGTTTGTGATTGTTCCTTCTGCAATTTTTTTTTGGAGGAGTTTGATAGAATAGGTGTTATCTTACTTTGAGAAGGAAATGGCAACCCACCTCCAGTATTCATGGCTAGAGAATCCTGTGGACAGAGAGCCTGTGGGCTTCTTTCCCTAGGGTCCACATAGAGTCAGACATGACTGAAGTTACTTACATGCATCCATTTATTAGAGAGAAATGGCAACCCACTTCCAGGTGTTCTTGCCTGGAGAATCAACAGAGGAGCCTGGTGGGCAGCTGTCTATGGGGTAGCACAGAGTCCCATACACGACAAGTACTTATGCAGCACGGCATGCAGCTCTCTAAATGTTTGGAAGAATTTGCTGTGAACCACTGGTCTTAGGATTTGTGTTTGTTGGAAGATTTTTTTTCACAGTTTTAATTTATTGCTTGTGACTGATCTGTTCCCTATTTTTTATTTCTTCTTGGTTCAGTCTTGGAAGGTTGTGCTTTCATCTAAGAAATTTTTTGTCCATTTTCTTCCAGGATTTCTCCATTTTATTGCCGCCATAGTTGTTTGTAGTAGTCTCTTATGATAGTGTTTCTGAAGGCATCAATTGTAACTTCTCCTTTCATTTCTAATTTTATTTATTTGGTATTCTCCTCCCCCATTTTTCTTCTTGATGATGCCATGGTAAAAATGTTTATCTATTTTGCCTTATCTTTTAATAAAGAACGAGCTTATTTATATTCCACTGATCTTTGCTATTGTTTTCTTCAATTATATTTTGTTTACTTTTGCTGTGATCTTTATGATGTCCTTCTTGGCTAGTTTTGTGGAGTTTTTCTTTTCTTGTCGTTCCTTTCTCTAGTTTCTTTAGGTGTTAAAGTTTATAAAAGGTCGTTTTGGTTTATTTGGATATTTATCTAGTTTCCTGTGAAGTATGGATTGTATTGTCATAATCTTCCCTCTTAGAATTGTTTTTGCTGTATTCCATAGGTTTTGGTGTCATCATGCTTTCATTATCATTTGTTTCAAGATATTATTTAAATTTACTCTTTTATTTCTTAGTGATCTCTTGGTGGAGATTTAGTAGCATATTCTTAAGCTCCCCATGTTTGTGTTTTTTACAATTTTTCCACTGTCATTGAATTCTATCTCATAGCATTGTGATCAGAAAAGATGCTTGATAAGATTTCAATTTTCTTAACTTTACTGAGGCTTGGCTTGTGACCCAAGATGTGATCTATCTGGAGATATTCCATGTGCACTGAGAAGAAGGTGTTATTTTGTTAATTTAGGATGGAATTTCCTATAAATATCGAATTAATTCTATCTGGTTTAATGTTTATTGTGATATGTTTCCTTATTAATTTTCTCTCTGGGTATCTGTTAATTGCTGTAAATGAGGTGCTAAAGTCCCTACTCTTACTGTGTTAATGAAAGCTTCCCTTTTTAGGCTGTTACAACTTGCGTGATGTATTGAGGTGTCCCTATGTTAGGTACATAAGTATTACGCTTTTTACATTTCCTTCAGTTGATGCCTTGATCATTATACAGTGTCCTTCCTGGTTATTGATAGCCCTTTAGTCTATTTTTGTCTGAAACAAGTATTGTTACTACCCGCTTTTTTTGATTTCAATTTTCAGGAATCCTTTTTCACCCCTCACTTTCAGTGGGTTTTTCCCCCGGTTGA
>JAJLRB010002590.1:0-14189 GCA_020976825.1 Odocoileus hemionus | reverse complement strand
GGAGTCCTTAACTTGTCAGTGGCTACTCTAGTGTGAAAGGACATTGGCCTAGAATTTCTTTGCAGAATCTTCTCTGACATTAGAGGTCTGAAAGCTACTTAGACACTGCTTTTAGCCTTGGTGATAATGACAAAAAAAAAATGACCCTTTAGCTATATAACTCCTAGTCCTAGTCCCAAAGGAACGTATGACCTTTTTTTTTTTTTTTTAAGAATGGAATAGAAAGCAGAAGATTGGCTCTGATTATTTTGCAAGCTAGAAATTCCACTTTGAAACATTTAACTTAGTGTTTAATGCTTGAATGTCATCCTACTGGTTCACCAGGTCAGAATACCCTGGAAAAGTTGATAGGTTTGAGTGCTGCTTCTGAGACACCCAGAATCTAGGTGTAGCTCCATTAAGAAGGCAACCACTAAAAATAAGTGTCCAGTCCTGAGAACCTGTAAAACACTGATGGAGTCCAGCCCTGTTAGAAGACCCCAGTTAATTATATTAGAGAGTAGATCCCAGATTCCTTTCATCCCGGTGATTAGACCTTGGGCTAAAAGGAAGACATTTAACTCTTGCTAATATTTCAGATGGATTTCCCTGATGGCTCAGACAGTAAAGAATTACCTGTAAAGCAGGAGACCCAGGTTTCCCTGGGTCAAGGATATCCCCTGGAGAAGGGAATGGCCACCCACTCCAGTATTCTGCCTGGAGAAATCCCATGGACAGAGGAGCCTGGATGACTGCAGTCCATAGTGTCGCAAAGAGTTGGATGTGACTGAGCGACTAACACACACACATATTTCAGATACTGCTTGATCCTTCCACAGAAACATTATCTCATTTTAATCCTCACTATTTCCTGTGAAATACTTTATATTATTCCCATTTACAATTCCTCAATGCCCAAATTTTTATTCATCTCCTCAGCTTTTATATGTCCTATTCCCTCCATCTGGAATGGTTTTACTCCTACTCTTTGCCTAATGAGTCCTTACTTGTCCTTCAGAGCTCCTCTCAGATGTTTCAACATAAAGGAAGCCTTCTTTAATTTGGTTTGTTTCCTTACTACACACTATAATAACACACTGTATCTTAATAAGCACAAGAAATTATGTGATTAGTTATTTAAATCTGTTCATTTATGTCCAAGTGTGAGCCCCATGAGGATAGGAACTATATCCGTGTCTTTTTTTCTGGATTATTTATATGCCAAGTATGTGCAGTTCCTTACACACAGGTACTCAGTAAATAAATCAATGTGCCATGTGGCAAATGAATGGCCATAGTCAGGAGTTGAGTGTTTGTGTAATATAACCTCAAAAACTTTTTTTCTTTAAATCCACCATACCCAGAACCCAACAGGAATTTTTCTTATTTGATATTACCCAAAAGAGGCTCTTCCTTGTCTCTTATTTCAGTTCTAGATTGGCTATCTCACTAGTATAAGTTATCCATTAACCCTGGCTCGGGTGTGGCTCTCAGATAGGGAACTGAAAGTCTTCAACAAAAACCTCTCCAGCTGTGTGTGGGTGAGGCTCTACAGAAGTCTCCCCCTTTCTGAGCAGCTGTTTTGAGGACAGGTGGAAGAAAAGACTCCACATCCCATTAAGTAAACTTTACGTGAGGACACATCTGGTTTCCCAGGGTTTCTGACTTCCTGCTGAACTGAATTGCTTGTTTCTGTAGGAAAGCAAAACTTGACTGCAAACATACATCTAAAATGAAGAGCCCCCAAACTTTTTGAGGAGCAAACAGAATGCATAGTGGATTCTCTCCTCGCTGACTTCTTAGGCCCCGCTTGGCAGGTTGGTAAACCGGACTTACAAAGTGAAGACAGAACAGATTCAGGTAAGGCTTCTGGGCCTGAGGTGGTAATTGCAGGTCAGTAAGAGAATCTGAATCTGCTTATTTCCTCTGAAGTCTCAAAAGGCAAACTAAGTTTTTCAATATCTGGAGTCCTGTAGCAGGAAAGAGATTCTCAGTGAAGGGAGAATTTTTTGTCTATTGGTGTTGACACTATATTAAAGATTTTCTTGGGAGGATGAGGACTGGTTGTTTTAAAAGTCTAGAGAACTTTCTTCAATGTCCAGGTCCCTGGGGCTTGCCATCGCTTCAGGCATTGTGATAAATGTGACTGTGCCCCATCTGTTTTAGGGGAGGTTTCCTCTTTTGATGTGGCCATCATTGCGGGTCGCCTTCGGATGCTGGGTGACAATTCAATGGAGAATTGGAAGCTTCTGCCAAAAATGTCATCGCAGAAACCATTCGGGGACGGGTTTAAAACTTTCCACTACTTCTTTCATATTTTTGGCTTTTTGGGTTTATTCTATTTCAGACACTGTTCTCTTACTACGCCTATACAACTATGACTGAAAAATGTTTCTATGAAAGATTTGAGGGCTTATTGAAATCCAACGGATATAGCAGGAGTTCTTCAATTCCAAGTCTTTAGCAGTTAATCAAAGACAAGGTGGTATTGAGGTGAAAAGCTTTGGGCCAGGCTCATCAGCCTTCTGACTGTTTCTGATTGTTTTTCATCAGAGCTGTGCTTTATGGCATAGAGTGTGTGTGTGTGTAAATATATATATACTCTTTCTATATATGTATATGTGTGTGTATATATATATATATATATAGCACTTTATCTTAGTAAAACATTCTATTCTTTTAGCACCTTTTAAAAAATATTTTGCTGGTGAAAGTGAAAGTCGCTCAGTCACGTCCCAACTCTTTGTGACCCCACAGACTTTTACAGTCCATGGAATTCTCCAGGTCAGAATACTGGAATGGGTAGCCTTTTCCCTTCTCCAAGGGGATCTTCCTAACCCAGGGATCGAAACCCAGGTCTCCTGAATTGCAGGCGGATTTTTTTTTACCAGCTCAGTCACAAGGGAAGCTTATTTTGTTGGTAGTGGACATCTTTTTTCCCCCTCAGGATCCAGCAATAAAATTATATATAGGAAGGTACAGGGGATTTGGGCAAGTCTGATGCAATGGGGAATAAGTACTTACAGCAGCCCACTTAGGTGTATCTGGTTTTTCATCAGAGTCCCCGATTCTTGGATTCTGTATTGGATATAAATACCATAGACCATGTTTTAGAAGAGGTTGCTGATTAATACAATAAATGACAGCTAGTATTAACTCATTACCATGTGTCAGACAATACTCTAAATGTTTTAACACTTATTATCTCATTTAATCCTTACACTACTCTATGAGGGCATCATAAAACAATTGTAGTGCAGCTTCTCCCCGTGTATGTATAACATTGTGAGAGCAAACATCTAACCCAATTTTGTCCACTTGCTGTATTCACACAACTTAGATTGTAGAACCTATAGGCCAGGTGACCCCAACCTGTAAGAATCTAATCCCCGATGACCTGAGGTGGAGCTGATGTAACAATAATAGAAATAAAGTAACAAAAAAATGTAAATGTGCTTAAATCATCTTGAAACCATCCCCCCACCCCTAGTCTGTGGAAAAATAGTCTTCCACGAAAATGGCCCATGGTGCCAAAAAAGTTGGGGACTGCTGATCGGTCCTCTCAATTTTCTGACTTAATATCCATTTAAGCAGATAAGGAAACTGTGGTGTGTGCTTAGTCACTCAGTCGTTGTCTGATCCTTTGTGACCCCATGGACTATAGCCCACCAGGCTCCTCTGTCCATGGGGATTCTCCAGGCAAGAATACTGGAGTGGGGTTTGCCATTCCCTTCTCCAGGGGATCCATCCAGGGATCAAACCCAGGTCTCAGGCATTGCAGGCAGATTCTTTACTCTCTGAGCCCCCAGGGAAGTCTAAGTTTTTATGTGTATCACATAATTCCATTTCTGTATACACCACAGCATGCTCGCCACCAAATTTTTTCTGGTTTCTCTCTGTCACCATAAAATTAACTGCCTTTTCACATTTTGACCTTATTATTTATTTCAATGTGGACTCATGAATTCCTACTTTATTCAATGGGTTATAATCTATGCTATCATTAATTTGTATGCCCAAATTGCCCCAGATTCTACCGGTAGGAGTCCTTTCAATCTGGTCTGTGATTTTGGCATGTCCCTATCATTCTCTGAGTACTACTTTAATTTCTTTTACAGAAGATCTTGTATTTTCCAAACGCAACCTGAAATTAGCCATTCTCCAGGGAACTCTGATTTCTTTGTACAGAGAATGAAATTTGGAAACCAGGATATAGGCATTCCCACTGTGGATGCCCTTCTCAGCTTCTTTGGGTTCTAACTCCCTGTTCTGACAACCATGGGCCCTCTTGCCACACCACAGAAATTCTTTATTGGCCCACCTAGGGCTTCCCTTGTGGGCTCAGCTGGTAAAGAATTCCACCTGCAATGTGGGAGCCCTGGGGTTTTTATCCCTGGGATGGGAAGAGCCCCTGAGAAGGAAAAGGCTACCCACTCCAGTATTCTGACCTGGGAAATTCCACGGGACTTTTATAGTTCCATGGACCCCAAAAAGAGTTGGACACGGGGGGTGAGCAACTTTCACTTTTCACTGGCCAAAAAATAATGGCTTTTTGGATAAAAACTTTTGGGAAGGATAAAGGAAGAGGAAAAGCTTAATCTATTTTTTTTACTTTAGAGTTCCCAGAACTTCAGTCATTTCAGCCAGAACTTTTCAAAAATTTGGAACCAGCTCTACTGTCCTGTACTTAGGATTTTTTTTCAAATCTTTTTTTTTTCTTTAAATCATTTTGTTCCTGGGGCAAAATTGTGGTTTTGATGGGCTACTTGTTTTTTTTTCTTCCTAATACCATTGCAATAAATTAAAAAAAAAATAATAAAATAGAAAAAGTTTATCCATTTACTCCTTCAGATTACCTTAGGATAGGAGGGAGTTGGGGGAAGAATGGTACATGGTATATTTTATGGTCGAGTCTCTTTGCTGTTCACCTAAAAAAAACTCACAACATTGTTAATTTCAGCTATTACCCCAATACAAAATAAAAAAATTTGAAAAAAATATTATTCAAAAAAAAAATTTACTTAATTGAAAATGTGATCAAGGAAAAAAAAAGATTACCTTTAGATACAACCAATTGTGTCTTGTTATTCTTTGTGAAACACTTGTTTTTACTGGAATTCCTGCAAAACTGTAGCCTCCTGTACCTTTTTTAGTGTTTACTCCACTGATAGATCCTCGGGTCTTTCCCGGGCCCGGGAAAAAAACTTTTACTTCAGGAACACAGTAAAATCGCTCAGGCAATGCCTGGTGGGGCCCAAGATTCCAGTTTGGGCTTAACAAAGAGAGCCTTTCTGGCAGTGTCAGTGAAAACTTCTTGAAACGGGGTGGCCAGCTTTGGTCCTGAGGTGGAAAAAGGACAGGTGGCGAGGCCCTGACGAATATGATCAATGGCAACACTGCCATCCGGAAATTACATCCAGGGCCCAGGGAGGATGGGTTAAGTATTTTGGGACTCCTGGCTTTGCTGGACATTGGCATTGTTTTTATATTAATAAAATTTTTTTTTATATTAATGCCTGAAGACTCCAGGTTCATGGTTCTTTTGTCATTTGGAACCATGCAGGAAAAAAACAGGCCCTCCAAGCTTTTGCTGAAAAAATGACAGGATTATTTGGGGTTTTTTTGCCAGGGGAAAAGGGGAGGCAGTCAGAAGTCAGCCAGCAGGTTTTCTTGGACCCCAAAAAGTATGCGTGTGTGCATGCATGCATGATGCTAAGTCGCTTCCAGTTCCATGGCCAATCTTTGCGACCCTATGGAATGTAGCCTTACCAGGCTTCTCTGTCCATGGGATTTCTCCAGACAAGAATTACTGAAGGGGGTTTTTGCCATCCCCCTTTTTCCGGAGGGTCTTCCTTTGACCCAAAAAAATGGGAAGCTGCATCTCTTGCATTGTCTCCTGCATTGGCAGGCAGATTCTTTACCGCTGAGCTACAGGGAAGCCTGGACCCCAGAGGCAGGTTGCCTAAAAATATTGACTGCTAACTTTGTCAAACAAAAAAATTTCTGCTTCCTTCACACAATCATCTATGGTTTTATTTATGGTGAGTTTGTGACGGTCAGTCTGACTTTGCTCTACCCTCGGTGAGGTTTCTGGGGTTTTTCTTCCGTCACATCTTTTGGGGTGGTGTTGGGGGAAGTTCAGAATCATCTTGCTATTGTCTTTAACCAAGAACAGTTGAACATCTGCTGTAGTGGTAACGACAGGCGGCGTTTTTTAAGCCTGTGCTTAAAAGGGATCTGCTCTAGGGAGCATGTGTTTTTCATTTTCCAGGATGAGCAAAAAAACCCTTAGTAGGAGCTGCCTTCCCTTGAAAGTGTCTGCAGGTCCTTCTGGTTTTCTTAAGGGAATTCCCGAAGACCATCCCTTTGACTTAGGATATTCATTGTCTTTCCTAGGAAAAATTGGAGGCTGAAGGAAGAGATGGAAACTGTTTTTCCCAGCCTGAAAAAAGACTTCTTTGCCTGATTGGATGATTACCTCTGCTGATTAAAATCAAGAAAAAAAAAACCAAATTAAAATTTTCTCTTTCTCTTGGACAGCAACTGAATTTAGCTGAAAAAAAATCTCTTTTCACTGATTGTTTAAAGTTAGGAGCATCTCCAGAGGTCTACAGAGATTTTTAACTGTTTTTACATGGGGGGGGCTTCCACATGAGCAGGTAGTTTTTTAATGAGATTTTTGTGCAACAAATACCTCCAGATGCAAAGTAAATGGGCTTTAGAAGTGGAGTTCCAGGCAACAGGCAGGTTGCTGGAGATTTTTTGTGGGGAAAAGGGAGCCCACAGTGAACCATTCTATCAGGATTAGCGCCATTCCTCCGATAAGGCATCTTGTCTTTCTAATTTTGCAGTCTAAAGCATTCCAGGGAGATCTTTGGTTTAGAAAAATCTTTGTTATTTAAGTTGAGGATTTTCTTTTAAAATTTTATAAACATAAATGTCATGTTAATTTCACTGGAGCCAAAAATTATTTTAAAGTATTGTCAAGGCTGGAATCAAGAAAAAAAAGCAGTCTGTTCATCTGCTTTTCTATTGAAAGGCCAAAGAGCAATTTGAGCACCACTGAATTTCTATCACTACAGAATACAGGAAGTGCTGGCCCCCTTTGGGGACTGGTAGGGCCATCCTAGCTTAGATGAAGGGTAGCTGTGTAACATGCCACAGGGGTTTTCTCAAAGTGCGGTTCACTTACCACTTGTGAACCGTTATACGTTTGTGATTTCCAGGGTGCATCCCTAGAGATTCTGTTTTGGTAGGGGTTTGGCTGGGGCCTAGGAATCCTACCTTTTAAATTGGTCCCCACTGGTGGATTCTGATGTGCATACAAATTTTGGGAAACCAATCACGTTTGAGCAAGGGTTGGGGAAAATTTCAGCCCACAGACCAAATCACCCCCAGCTTTTTTTTTTTTTTTTTTTAAAGAAATTTTTTTTGGAAGCAACTACACTCACTTGTTTACATATTCCCTATGGCGTTGTAGCATTGCGACTTTTAGAGTTAAAGTTTTTGGCAGACACCATTTTTAGCCTGTCCTGTAAAAACCAAAAAAAATATCTACTGTCTGGCCTTTAAGTTTTTCAAAACCTCTGCTCTAGGCTCCATGCCCATTTTCTCCTTGATTTAATTTAAACTCTACTGCAATCCTGATAATTCCCAAAAGAAACCGTAGATAGGATGACTCTTTTTTTTCAGAATTTATTTTGAGTGTTTGTTATTTTCTTGCATAGTCCACACCTTTCTCTAAAACCTTTGGCAATCAGTGAACTCCGGGGACCCCTGAGTATTTGATAGAGGTGTGTATTTCCTTGTCTGCCACAAGCAATTGGAAGTGATTGGAAGTAAAAAAAACATAGGTTTTTCTAGGGTCTGTGTATCACATTAACAGTTCTTAATAATTTTCTCTTTGGATTAATAGATAGTCATTCAAGTAGAGACTTCTTCATCTTTTAAAGCTCCAGAATACTAGATGGAACTTACCTAAACATCAAGAAAAAAAAAGCATTCAAATTTTTAAGCGAAAGGGGTTAAAACTTTTGCCCTTAAGTTTAAAGCTAATCCCCAATTCCTCCCCTTCAAATAAACAGGGAGTATCGCTCTGAAAGTACGGAAATAAAAACCTTTGTTTTCTAATATTTTTTAATTTCAGTTTTTTGTATTTCCCTATTTTCAATAAAAATTTGGTTTGGCAATCCAGAAATGGGGGTTCACGTTTCTTTTTGTTTGAAATTAGCTTTTCTTGTACCAATTCAGTTAACTTTTATGATTTCTTTGGGCCCCTTTCATTAATATAAACCCAAAAAATGGTGGTTTTTGGTATTTGAACCTTTAGGTGAAAATCATTAATTTTCACTTTGGACTAAAAAGTTTGGTTTCATGAAAAAAAAAAATTCTCTCTGTGCATTTGATCTAATTTTCAGGGCAAGTGCAAATTAAATTGAAATTTTAAAAGGAACAGGGAAGAGATTGGTGGTTGCCAAGGGCAGGATTGGGGATTGGGGAAAAGAAAAATAGGTTGAAGGTGGTCAAAAGGGCCAAAAAACTTCTTTTGAGATGAAAAAAAGTTCTGCGGTGAAATGTTTAGCAAAGTTGGGGGACTATAGTTTAACAAAATCTTGTTTCAGTTACCAGTGTGTTTCCAACGTTTTGCAAAAAAAACCATGGGGGGGAAATGTTAGGTTTTTCTGTCCCGTGGGATTTCCCAGGCCGGGGAATAACCAAAGGGAAAAGGTTGCCATTTTTTCCTCCAGGGGGTCTTCTTGATCCAGGAGTATGAACTCATTTTTCCTGCATTTGCAGACGGATTTCTTTACTTGCTGAGTCACCAGGGAAAACACATGGTTAAAACAATACTATAATATATATTTTGAATCTAAATGGAGCAGATTTTTTAAATTTCTCGACACACACAACACAAATTGTAGCTATGTAAGGTGATTAGGTTTTGTTAAACTAAACTTTTATTATGGTGGATCATTTTACAAAGATAAATATCAAAATCATTGCATTGTATGCCTTAAATTTTACACAATTATTATAATCTCAATAAAAAATGGAAAAAAAAAATAAAATTTGAATGAAAAGTATTAGAGGTCAGCAATGCACCCTTTTTATTCTCCCCCTCTTAGCCCTTTGACAGCTCCCCCCTTTTTTGGTTTTCATGTTTTTGCCCCCAAAAACATCAAAATGTAAAAAAATCTAGCTCCAAGTATACATATTTATTCATTTCTTGGGGGACCTAACACAGCTTGTAGGGCCTTAGTACCCAACAGGGCCACGGGCGGAAAGCGCAGGGTCCTAAACCACGGGGACCACCAAGGAGTTCCCCTGTTCGGAAATGCTTGAGACAGGGGGATGTGGTGCTGGGGCAAATAGAAAGGCAGCTCTGGCTGGGTGGTTGGTTTTTTGCGGCCACCGTCTGTCCTAGGGAGCTGAAGGATTTGGGGGGCGCATGAAAGAGATACGTAGCCCAGAAATATGAATGCATTTAGCTCCCCCCTGTTTAACAACTGAAATTTCACGTAGACAAACCATGTGACATTGGGGGGAAGTAACCAAACCCCTTGGGGCCTGTGTTCCCCCCGATAGGATTATTGTGAGGGATAAGATAAATACACTTTTGTGAAGGGTTTTAAGCCTAATGCCTGGGAATATTTAAGCACTGTTTGAAATTTTGGAGACCTGTGATTTTGAAATTCAAAAAAGTCTACCCTTGACTTTTTTCTTTCATTATTTCCTGCCTCCCACAAAGGAAAAAACCAGTCTAATTTTACATTTCCCCACCTAAAAATGTGATTCCTAAATCTGACTTATTTTCCTTCTTCCTAAATCCATATTCCACAAACTCTAAACTCTTTTTTTTCTATCGACCTTTTCTTATCCCCCCACACTTTCTCAGAAATTTCCATCCAACTAACTCAAAGCCCTCAGTATTTTTTCCCCCTTCTCCCTCTTTCCAGTTCTATGGCCCCCTTTGGGTTTGTCTTTCCTCCCCTATTCTTCCTATTTTTGTTCCTGATTCTTCCTTACAAGAAAAATTTATTTACCACCTGCTGGGACTACTGATAAAACCTAGTTATGCTTTCAATTGATCAAACCTGTTTTCAAGCTTGACCCATTCAGTCTGTCCCATATATTACCCCCCCAAAATTGGCCAAAGCTGTGACTTTTTTTTTTTTTTTTGTCCCTTTTTGGATTATGGTATAATTCATTTTTGAAAAATTTTACATGCCACTGAAACAAAGATTTTTAAAACTTTAATAAAAAATGTAAACAAAGGACTTTTTCCCTGGTGGTGGCAGGGGGTTAAAGAATCTGCCTGCCAGTGGCAGAAAGACATGGGATTCCATCTCTGGTCCAGGAAGAACTCCACACACCTGCAGGGCAAAAACAAAGCCCATGTGCCACAACTACTGAGCCCACAATTCTAGAGCGTGTGCTCCACAACAAGAGAAAGCCACTGCGGTGAGAAGGCTTTATGTACCACAACTAGGGAGTAGCACTCATTTTGCTGCAACAAGGAAAGCCTGTGTAGCAACGAAGACCCCAGCAACACAAAAACAAAAGAATTAAAAAAAAAAAAAAAAATTTTCTTTAAAAAAAATGTATCAGATGGGAGCACTTTACTATTTAAAAAAACTAAGAAATCATTTTTTCCCCAAAGCATTCCCTTTGATTACCATTCTCTTTGAAATCTTTTCATTTAGGAAGGTAATTGGGGGATTGTTTAAATCATTACTTTGGTGATGGTTTCATGAGTGTGTAACAAATACCAAAACTTATAAAAAAATCATACACACTTTTTGAAATGTGTGTTTTTCGTATGCAGTACTACCTCAAAAAAAAGTTTGTTTTTTTTTTTTTTATCAGTGTTTTCCCCATTTCCCATCAAATAAAAGCCTGACTTTTCAGCCTGGTATTCAAGTTCCCTCAGGGTCGGGGGGACCAGCTGCCCCCCCTTTTTCTAGGGTTAAAAAAAACCAAGACCCCCTTTTCTAAAATTAACCCATACTCCATTCAAACTGAGCCATCATTACACCATCCTCTACCTATGTTCTCTGTTTTCTATTGCTTTTTCTCTCAGGCTGTACAGATATCTTCAAAGACCCAATTCAATTTTTAACTTCCTCTGTGAAAGAACTATACAGATAAGGGATTTCCTGGTGGTCCAGTGGCTAAGAGACTCCACACTCCCAAAGCGGGGGGCCTGGGTTTCAATCTCTGGTCAGGGAATTTAGAATTCCTTCAAAGCTTGCATGCTGCACCTGAAGATTCCCACATGTTTTGACAAAGATCGAAGATCCTAAGTGCAGCAACCAAAAAACCGGGGCAGGCCAAATAAATAAATAATTTGGTTTAAAGGCTATCTAGATAATTCCAAGTAAAAAAAGTGATCTTTTACCTTCTCATGATAATTTTTTTTTTTCTGGCTCTGACCCGGGGACTGTCTTTCCCCATAATTTTTTTTGCACCACATTAAGGTTTTTTATCACAAATGGTCTTAAAAAATTATTTACTTTATTTGTGTGCTTAAACCTTTTTTGGGACATAGTTGGCTTTTTAAAGCCAACCTCTACATCTGTTTTTAACTTTGAGTTATTAAACAGGGTCCTTAACCACTAGGCAAGATCTCCCCCCCTTTTTCTTACCCTTGTTAAGAAACAGGAATGGCAGGCAAGGCTTCATTTTTTTAAACACCTTGCTGATTATTTAAAGCACCTTTTTTTGGTCTGCTTTTCTATTGCTTTTGAGCCAGTTAAAAAAAAAAACTCTTGTTTTTTAAATCTTTAATATAGTTGAAAAACTTTTAAACAGCAGGAAAAAACCCCCATTGTCCTAAGACAGTTAGTAAGCTGGGGGAAATTACTCTTGTTTGATTAAAGTGTGGTAAAACAACTTGCATTTTTATATCCTCCCTCTGCATTTGTGTATAGCATAGCGGAGGCACTAAAAAAAGTCCTGAAGGGAGGAAAAAGTTAACTTTAAACCTGGGGCCCCCAAAAAAAAAATAACTATAATTTTTAAGGGGACCACGTGATAAGTTCATAGTTTTGGTTTGGGACCTCTCAAATGTGTGTGTGGGTAGCAATTTAAGATAAGCACGATCACATCCAACTCACGGGTGTTTAAAACAGGACATTATTTTTTTTTCCTCTTCAAACCCATTTCTAGGTTTAAAGCCAATTCCTTTCCTCTCCCTGCCCAGAAGTCAACAGTTAAGGGGCCCCCATCACAGGGATTATTGAAATAGTCTCCAGACCTGCCTTTAGGTTTGGAATTACTTCGAACTCATTTTCAGGTAATATTACAAACAAGCAAAACTGATCATGTTGCTCAGAGTTTAAAACTGGAGGGGTGGGTCCTTTGTTGCTTTATAACAGGAGAAAAAATGCAAAACCTTTAAGAAGCCAACAAAGGTTCATTCCTGATCAGCCCTTATTCTGCCTTTCTTAAACCTTATTTTCTTTACTTTCCTAGCCTTCAATTAACCTCCTTGTTTTTCAGTCCCACCAATTAAACCTAAGTTGCTTTCATTTTCAAGATTAAATATTTATTAGCACTATTTTTTTGGGACTGGATGCCCTTTCTTCCTCATAGGGCCTCCAACCCCCTCATTTCTAGTGACTCAGTTCAAGATCACGCAGAACAACCAGCTTTATCCAGAGCTTTGGGGTTTGGATTGGGTCTTGATGGTGCTTCCGGGTGCTCAGATGGTAAAAGAATCTGCCTGAAAATGCAGGAGACCTGGGTTTGACCCCCTAGGTTGGGAAAATCTCTGGGAAGATCCCCTGGAGGAGGGAATGGTTTCCACTCCTTATTTCTTATCTGGAGAATTCCGTGAACAGAGGAGCCTGGAGGGGCTAACAGTCCATGGGGTTGGCAAAAGAGTTGGCCAGACTGGAGGGGACCTGACTTTCACTTTGGATTACTGAGCACTCCCGGGGCTAACTCTGCTGATCTGTTCCTGCCCATTTCCTTCCGTTCAGCTGGAAATTCATCCTCCTTTTTCTGTTCTAAAGAAGTGCGGCCTGAACACATTAAAGAAATTTTTCTCCTCGGCTCCTGAGACTTTGAGGTCAATAAAAAAACCTTGGATTGTAACCCTCCCCCCCCACAATCCGAGTGGGGAAAAGGTTTCTCAGCTTCTGAAAAAGCTCCATGTTTTTATTTGTACGAGGGGCCCGGGATGATAATCCCTAACCCCCACAGGATTGAGTGAGGAGTGTGTCAGAGTCTGGTAAAGGCAGTTGGCAACAGTGTTTCAGGCAAGGGCTCAAAAAACTTCTTCCTGAGAAATTTTTCAAACCCATAAAATTTTTTGCAGTGAAAAGGGAAAAAGAAAAAAATGAGTTTTTCTTTTCTTTCCTGAGAACAAAGAAAGAATTAACAGTGACCCAAGCCTGATCACTCCTGTGGCTGTCAACTTAGTCATGTCCAAACTCTTTGCAAACCCCACGGGACTGGGGGCTTTTGGCCAGGCTCCTCTGCCCCACGGGATTCTCCAGGCAAGTACACTGTAGGTGGGTTGCTTAATTTCCTCCTCTAGGGGACCTTCCTGACCCAGGGGATCGAACTTGCGTCCTTTTTAATGTCTCCTGCATTGGCAGGTAAAGTTATTTACCACTAGCGCACCTTGGGGAAGCCCCTTGACCCACTCTTGGGTTTTTACTTTAAAATAACTGTTTCCTGATCTAGGTTTTTTTTTTCCAAAATGAGTCTGTAACTAAGTTTGCTTTTTCTCCCCTCTAACTCTGCATTAAAGCTACCTTGTACCTTATTATCCTTTGACTCAAATGCTGAATTACACCCCTATTCATCGGTTTGCTCACCCTTTACAGCACTCCCTCTCGGGCAGACCCCTCCTAGTAGTTTTTCTCCTTGTATTATAGAAAAAAGGGGCCCAGGGCGCAATCCAAAAAAAAGACAAATGGACAATTATTGGGCTACCTGACACCACCGGGTGACTATTTTTGAAAAAACAAATTAAAAGAGGAAGAATCCCAAGGAATTCTTTATAAACCTTTGTTCTTATCACCTACCCACTGGGACCCTCAATCATTTATAAGCCTTTGGGACCCCTCATGGAAAGTTGGGGGCAAAGTTCTTGGGCATGAGCCTTTGTGTCTTGCCCTCTGTGTCTAACGATTAAATGCACTTTCTATTTCCTCCAAACTGTCTCTTGTTTTTTTTTATTCACTTTAGGGGGCCCAAAC